>CAKNYM010023893.1:0-12371 GCA_932195095.1 Andricus curvator
AAATGTTTAATCTTTCCCCTATTTTCCCCTTTTTCGTGCGAAAACCATCCTATTTCCCCTTTTTTGAGCTCCTTTTACGCTGTGATCCCTGTAATATCAAAGATCGCGATATCATAGTAGTATGGTAGATTTTATTGTTGTTGAAAATCTGAAAAAAAATTAGAAAATATTTTTTTTTTCATGAAATGGTAGTAAGTTTTACAAATATCAATGTGAAAAGGTTGAAAAAATTATTACTATTTTAAAATGGGAAATTAATTTGAACTCAAATTTTATTACAAATTATTTTTTCATTATTGGTTAAAAAAATGATATGTCGAAAACAATGTATTATTCTACTAAAAAAAAATTCTTCCAAATAATATAATATTTGAACTTAGGTGGCTTAATCAAGTACGATCCTAATCAATTTTAGTGTTATAAGAAATTAAAAATATCATAAGCAGAAAATTCCATAGTAGAAATAATGTAAAAAAAAGTATCCTTTTTATATATAATTCTTCACAATGTTTTTAAATTCTGAAAATTTTTTACAAAACAAAAAAACAGTATTGAAGTATAAAGTTGAGTTATTCACTATGTTCACTTATAATAATTATCTCAACTGATATTATGATAAAAGAGAAAACATTATAAAATAGTTTCCGATAATTTATTTAATTTTGTAAAATGTCCGTGCGCGGTCTGTCCTATAGATTGAAAAGCGAAAATCTGTTGTTTTACTGATAAGCAAGTTATAATTCGTCCTTCTTTTTTAATTTGAAACGGACCGCCTAAAAAATGTTGCGGAGGGGGCCTACACGTTTCTAGTTGTGCCACTGAACTCACTTACAATTTCAAATAGTAAGGCTAACAATCTCGCGCTGTGCTTATTGCAATGCGAAAAAGCAGATCGAACTCACTTGCAAAAGTCAAACTCACAATTCTCTGCTTACTATGAAAATTAGTTATTCATACAGTTTATATGTTCAAATGTACTATTTCAAATGGTTATTGAAGCTACTGGTTCTAGTAATCTTTCTTTTTACAATTTAAAGTAGTAATGCTGACTTCAGACTTTGTATATTTTGAGATCACTATTTCATTCAGTATCAAAAACTATTTGAATTGTTTCTTGTGCAATGCGAACAAGTAAACTTCAAGTTAACAATACATCAAAGTGAATCTAACTATCTACTTTTTTTCCGTGTAGATCCCTTATTTTCATGGAAAAATGTAGATATTATGTTTTTCATTGAATTATTCTTTTAAGCTGATGGTAATCATATTTTTTAACATTTTTTCCATGATAATATTAGTTTATAATCTTTCCAGTACGACATTGCAATCACTTATATTTTTAAAAAACTTGTACTCAGTCATAACACAAAACTTGTTGTTTGTAGAAATTTGTACGAATATAGTATTTATTAATATATGCACAAAAAATATAGTTATAAATAATGTTGAAATTTCATAACTATATGAGATATAAATGCTTTCTGGGGAAAGAAATAACAAAAATATGTAGAACTTTAATTTTCAACCGCTGGACTATCAGGATCTATTTGGACGTCTTTACCTGCGTTTATTGACGCTCCTAAAAGATAAAAAAGAGGCAAAAGACAGCAGGAAAATGCAGAAGATGCCGAAAATAAACAACGTTTAAAAAAATTCCATCATATGTAAAAGTTTGAATATAGTCCAGGCATCTTGTACGAAAAAATTTATTTTCATCTGGAACGGTTTGTTACTTATGTTATTAATGCCGTTGCCGTTTTCCGTAGGATATTTGCCGAACGAGCTATTTAAAAAACTTTTTCTGGTTAAAAATAGCAAAAAATGTGTTTTTTTTAAGAGTCCTAACTCTTGACCTATGAAGGCTGGAAGATGGTTTTTTTACATTTACACATAATTTTCTACATGAAATTTTTTTCTCTGTCATCATTAACATAGATTTACCCACAAAAGAATTATTTTCAACAAACTAAACACGAGTAATTTGCTCTGAAGAATACGTCAAAAGTGGTCAAGTTTGGGAGGCCATAACTTATGACACTTTGAGGTTCGGTCATTGTTCTTTTTAGAATTACTCGAAATTGCGTACACTTTAATTAGAATGGAGAATATTTTTTCGTAAAATTGACAGGTTCTAAAGTACAAATATTAACTTCAGAATTGGGTTTTTAGCCACCTTTTTGAAAAAAATCGGGGTTCTTTGAAGACATACAACTCTGTGCCTATTCTTGAAAGAATTTTCTTCTTTTTTTTTAACTTTTTCAGAATTTTCTAAAGTTTACGAAAGCAGTCTACGAAAACACTGTTCTTGGAAAATTGTTCAAAAATATTCTCGGGAAGCGTCGTAGTCATGTTTGGAAAAGTTGAAATTCCCATCCCATTGAAATTCTCAGTGAAACGCTATAGAAAACGGACACGGTGAAAAATTACAAGATGCCTGGACTAATATGACGAGAGTTTTTTAGACGGAAAGTTATTGTTTTTAGTGGTAATGTTGATCCACTGCAATTTGCCTTTCTATATGTAGGGTGCTTCAAACCTTCCTTGCCACTCTGCAATAGTAAATTTTGGATTACAACATAAACGTTAGGGTTGTTAATGAATTTTCCTTACATATAAATCTCTGTAACAATTTCAGAACTTTGCACGTGTGAAAATGGAATGTGCGTTATTTTCAATACTTTTCACGTATAAATTCTATGGAAACAATCAAATATTTATAAAGCAGATCGTTATGTCTTGTAGTCTTAAGAAATAAGAATATTCTCTCCATTTTCAGTACTGAACTTTTTTTAAATGAAAAATTTGGACAAAGCAACCATTTTTTACATAACAATTGAAACATTTGTTACCGTATTGGTAAAAGTATAGGAAATATGATTGTTTGTTGTTTTGGTAAAAATATCTATTTTTGTACTCAGGAGCCGTGTATAAATTACGTGAAGAAATTAATTACGTCAAAAAAATTATTTATCGGAAAATTCCCGTAATGGGGCATAATACTCTGTCTGATTTTTCCCTACATTAACAATGTTAGAATTGCAAGAGCCCATACTGCTGGAGAATATTCTTCTTTCTACGTGTAGATTAATAAATATCAATTTTGTCGAATAAATACGTCCAAATTATACAAATAATATTAAAAGTTGAAACCCTCAAGGATATTGTATATCATATTTTACTGGAGAAGCAAGAGAAGAAATGTATTTCTTGTTTATTAGTTCGTTATTTAATATTATAGGATTTTGTTATTGTTATACTTTTAATATTTTTAAATGTTGAGTTAGAATCGCAATTTTTATTTTTTTTAAGTGTTTCATTGAAACAATTTCTGCACTTGAGCTCTCGAATTTAAACTCGCTGGACGCTCGAAAACGCTAAAAGCGTTGCCCCGGGTCTCAAGGAATGGGAATTTTCAAATTCACAAAATTAATTTTCTAGATGTAGGCTTCTATATTTTAACAAGGCATATTTAGAATTTTTATGTCTTAAAATTAGTTTTAAGAATAAAAATTAAAAACTGAAAAGAAATTTTTTTTCCTATTATTCAATAAGTAATTAAAACATAAATCATCACAACAAATTTTATTGAAACTCTTTGAAAGTAAGGACACATACAAAGTATACTCAGCGAATGCCTACAAAATAATAAAAAGTTTAAAATGACATTTTGTTTAATAATATCCAATTGCAAATTAAGGCCGATCTGTAACCACATTTTTCAACTTTCGGAGACAAAAAGTATCGAGGCCACTTCAAATCTAAAACAACTTCCAGCGAGAAAGTTGTTCTATATAGTTCAAAGAAAATGTCTGGAATATTTTAGATAAATTCATTTAAAATTGACTGAAATATGTACTTTGTAAAATAGTACGAGAGTCGGGTGAGTTATTGGATCCGAGAGCTCAACTGTACCTACGATAACGATAAAATGTTTTCTTATTTATAAGTTTCTTTTTGAAGTTGTACCTACATTATTCAGATTTTTTCCATGAGTGCAGAAAGATAAGTATGAGAGTAGAGAATGTATAAGTACAAAATCAAATAATGCAAAAAATGCCCATAAATTTTATTATAATTCTAAGAAAATAATTATTGTATGCGAAGGACATTATTTGTACATTTTTATTAGTGTATTGATTAATAAGTTCACGTGTTTATTATGGTTACAATTTAAAAGCAAATAATATTCAATTTCTAATTCAATAAAAAATTTCTAATGGGGTCATTGAAAAAAAACTCTTTTGTTTTTCAATTTTAACTTAAAATATTAAAATACAAAGTTTCAAATGAAAAACGCATCGGTGGATATTTCCATTCACGAAAATATTGGAAGAAAGTGAATATCCAGAATATAGTTCGGAAAGACCAGTCCAGGTATAAGGGTTCTAAATTTTTTGCAGTTCGACTCATGTACACGGCACACTCTCTTCACCTACCCCACTGACACACGTTAAGCATAAAGCGCTGGTTCGTGGCACTAGCGCCACGCGTTGCTGGTTCCCAAACTAAACCTAACTGAGCCTTCCCCTGCCGTCTCGATCCCCCTAGCGTGCGTCAAGCTGCCCGCTGCATTGTCGCCTCTATACCTATCTTCCCTCTACGAAACCACTGCCCAAAAAATATATAAAAAATGGCGGCTCCAGGGGTGGGATCCGATGCCCTCTAATGTACTTGATCGAATCTCTCTTTCTATCGCATGAAATTAGACGGAGATGTTTGATCGTTTTGAAAACGATCAGAACGGTCAGAACGAGAGGGGCAATATTCGGTAATCAAGAACTCCTGACTTCCCCATTATCGACAGTCACCTCTCTCTTTGTGACACATAATATAGGAAGAGATAGTTGCAGTCGATCGTTTTCAAAACGATCGAACATCTCCGTCTAATTTTATGCGATATAAAGAGAGATCCTATCAACTAGATTAGAGGGCATCGGTATCCCACCCCTGAACCTTCAGTGGATTCATTTGCATCCTGCTGCCACCATCTTGGTTGGAATAATAATTTAAATAAAAAATACAATTTGTGATTTTCTATTTTTTTTTTTTTTTATTTTGTTTATTGACGATTCCGAATGATTGATGAATACAATAATATCACTGTCTTTGAAATAAAAAAATAATTTCGTTTTGAAATAATAAGCGTAGACTCGGAAGAGGAAAAGTGTTTGTGGGATAAAAGGATGTTGCTGTGAACTAGCTCTTGTTAAATATTTACTAAAACTATTTATTTTGATACTTGAAGAGTTGATAATAATTTTGAAATTTTCCTTAAAATTATTTATTGAATTATTTACAAATCTTGTCTTGACGTAAATTATAATAATTATGTAACATAAAATAATTATTATGCGATATGAAATTATATAAAGACTTATCGTTATACATATTTGTTGTGTTGTAACGTAAAAGGAAAATATGGAAATGGCAAATTACGTACAATCGTATAAATAAGTTAAGTATTGAAAAAAGCCTATTCTCGCTTTATAGAACAATAATATGACTTGCATTCCCTGAATCTAAAACGCCCTCAAAAAACCACGAGTAATGTACTTCTAAACAATTTACATTTCTTTCATGAAAAGAAAAATACAAAAGTTTGCTATTAGTACAGAGAAAATTATGATTTACATATTTTGAAGGAGAAATATGAATTTCTAATTACAAATCTACAAACCTTTGCAGACATTTTAAAATCATCGACCCTTATTCTCAAGGATTTATTATTCTTTGATATCGAAATAGTGCACTCAGAGAGATTCAATGTACAAATTAATTAAAATTGAAAGCATTTCTTTGCAGCAGACTTCGAACTTATTAGCAAACAATTTTTCACAATAGAAATTTTTTAGAAGTACATTAGTCGTTCCTTTCTGAGGGCGTTTTAGATTCTGAGAATGCGAGTGATATTATTGTTCTATAAAGCGAGAGTAGGTTGTTCAGTACTTAACTTATTTACACGATTTTACGTGATGCGCCATTTCCATAGTTTCCTCATACCTTACAACACAACAAATATGTGCAACAAGTCTATAATTTTATATAATAATGATTAAAAACAATTACTATAATTTACGCCAAGGCAAAGTTTGTAAATCATTCAATAAATAATTTGTGAAGACAATTTCAAAATTATCATCATTGCCAAATGTCTGCCCTTTGAGAGCGTTCCACTGGGACCTGAGAGGAACCTTCCATTATTGTTATTTTTAACAACAATTATCTGGTAAACCGTAAGAGATATGTAGGTAAGAATGGATGTTATTTTCCAGTTTTGAGTACCGCATATACTACACTATAATATGATATCCGTATCATAAACTGACATCGATTTTGACTTATCACTTACGGTTTACGCGATATTTATTGACAATAACAACAATGACGTTACTTTATGTTTGGAACGTTCCCAAGCGGCGGACATTTTACACGTTCCGGGAACGTTCCAGGAGCGTTCCGTGCTATTAGGGTTGAAGTATCAAAATAAATAGGGTTAGTAAATATTCAACAACATCGAGTTCACAGCGGCATCCTTTTATCACTTATGCAGTTTTCTTCTTCCTATACCGCGTTTATTGTTCCAAGAAGAAATAAAGGATGAATTTCAAATAGCCCTGACCTTCGATTTTTTTAAACTCCATATACTCATGTATTTTGAAGCGCTGATTACGAAAATAATACTAAAAATTGGTGCAAATTTAATTTTCATGGTAAAAGCCCCATAATATCATGGTTTTTAAGGTTTATCTCGAGAACCATTAAAAATTTATGAAAATAATTTCAACAAAAGTTGTAGACCTAGTCAAAATACACATTTTATGTGTAATCCCTTTTTCTCGTACGAGTAAGAGTTTTCGAGATATTTGATGATAAATATGAAAATTTCATACCTAGCCCCTGCCGAAAACGTTAAGTATTCCTGTGACCAATCAATGCAGTTATTATATTTTTGTACTTAATTTTATTTATATCTCGCAACGAGACTTTAGAAAGGGGTAGGGGTTCGACCAACATTATTTCTGTGGCTAGAAAAAGGGGTGCTTTTCCGCCTCCCACGAGAAGTTGGAAAGGGGAAGGGGTTTGACCAACATTATTTCTTTAGCCAGACAAAGGGAGTTATGTTCTACATAACCTATGCTAAACATATTATCTGTCGGATTTTTAATATAATTTATTTTATCACAACTTTAAAATAGCACATAACAAAAAACAGGATCTTTACTCTTTCCGAGAATAAATGCGACAAGGGATGTAATATCACATTTTATTTTTAAAAAAGCGTTAATAATGATTTTCATAAGGACAGCAATGCATTCAGCCTACCCAGTATTCGCGATAATTGTGAAATAACCTAATAGGGGAATTTACCAATCACCAGAGTGGGCGATCTGATCTGATCAAAGTTTTGCGAGAATTAAAATTTGTTCAATGAAAACTTGCCTTATTTATACAAGTTGATAATAAAAGTTTATAAATTATTTATAAAAGAAAGTTTAAACTGTAACTTATTCCGTTTGAAAAAAATGTTTAATATCTTAAGTACGGATCAGTTTTTCTTCCGTAGTTCTGAATTTCACAAATATAAAATTCGTGTCTACTAAAGGAACGTTTAAAAGTACGTGTTTTCATTTTTTTTAAATATTTTTTACACAAAAAAACTATCAAATGCTGTTGGCTATACAGGGTGTCCCAGTACTCAAAAAATATTTTTGTATTTTTGAATTCTAACAAAAAAATAGCGTCGAAAATAATTATAAAAAATTTGTGCTAAATTTAATAATTACCGAGTAATTAACAACACTAGTTTACAGCCAAAATGTACATTCAATGCAACTATTTTTTTCCTATGTATTTTGGCTCGCTAAACACGAAAAACACATTAAAAATTTTTGTTATGGGTAGGTTTTCGAGATATGATTTTTTGAAATTTTTTTTCATTTTTTTCGGCGGTGGCTTCACATGTTAGGCCATATATCGAGTTTTAAACGTCAGATTGGGTGTCACAAGGTCTCAAATGAAAGGTAATAATATTTCCAACAATCGCTCTTCATATTGTTTTTCAATCTGTTAAGTAGTTTAGGTGTTGTGTCCCAAAATATATGAGAAAAGTCCATTTTTTGCCCTAAAATAAAAATCGAAAATTTACTTGATCGCCATGCAAAAATAGAAAAATTAAAATTATGTCCAGTTTCTTATTTTTTATATATAGATCGCACTTTTAAGAGAAAAAAAAGGTATTGATGAAGAAAATATATGCATAAATACCGGAGATATAAGCAATTGATTGAAGGTACCAAAATTCAAAGATGATTCGCCTCTCGTCAGTGCGCGCGCTGCACCGAGTGTACAAAGGGATGGGCGATACCGATACTATTCTTTCAGCATCGAGTATAAAATACTCGATACTTTCAATTCTCGATTCCGATTCTAAAAAAGTATCGATACTATTTTATGATATCAAACTCGCCGATTCTTCTTTCTTTTACTGGCTGATCCAGTGATGTTAACGGGCCGAGACTTTTCCGACTGCGCAAGCGTTGCGTAAGGAAGGGGAAAGCCTCCTTATTGGCCGTAATACACGCGCTCTTTTGAAATGCTTGAAATTTGAAGCATTTTAAATAAGCGCGCGTATTACGGCCAATAAGGAGCCTTTTTCCTTCCATACGGAACGCTTGCGCAATTGAAAAAGTCTCGGCCCATTACCATCACTGGGCTGATCTAAATATACCTTTCGATTAGTAGCAAATCCGATTTGAGTGTCAAGCAAAAATGGGTATGGAATATATATTGTTATTTTATTTCATGCATGTATTTCTTCATTACACTGGGTTACAATGAAAAAAATGTGTAGGGGAATTTCGTCAAGGTTGGACATAGTTTTGACTCTTGTCCATATATTTTGTTTAAAAATAATTCCAGTAGGTACTTTAATAGAGCACAAAAGTTAGATTAAAATATTACAAATTTTGTGACTTAGAAGGAAATTACTTCGACTGAAAGAAAAATAAGAATATAAAAAAAAATGTAGTCAAGGTTGGCCCATGTAGTCAAGTTTGGACCACCCCCAAAAACTAATGTAAGAACATTTTCTACGAAAAAGGGCAATGCATTTCTTTATTTTTTCATCAATTTCACATAATTTTACATCGAAATAGAGTAAAAAAAATCTTAATGACTTATTCTGACTCACAATTTTTACAAATGAAGTAACTCCTCGTGATATTTGCGTATTTTAAATGCACTTCTCTATTGCGTTCAATGCACGCAATAGAGTTGTGCCTGATGGAACATTGTGGCATCGTTTTCAAGTTATATAATGTTATTTTTATTATTATGTTACAATGTCTTCGTTTAAAAAAAAATTGGGTGGTCCAACCTTGACAACATGCATTATTACCACATTGTGACACGCCGCAGCCAAACGAGTTATGAAAGGAAGTAACCCCCATAGCACGTTGTTAATTATAAAATATATGACACAAGCAAGTGCTTACCATGAGGGTTCCATGCTTTGGATTCGAGTTATTAGCCTTTTTCAGAGGATAATGAAAAACTTTTTGTGTTTCGGAAAACGACAAGTCAGCACTACACTTTTCACGAACGGGCTTTGGATAGACAAACTCATGTAAAAGTTTGGTACTACCTTAAGCAGTGTTGACGCTCTGGTTAATAAGTGTCGCGTGTAAAATACGGAAAAAAATCACGATGGTCCAACCTTGACTAGGGTCCAACCTTGACGACATTCCCCTACATATAATTTTAATTTCAACAGGTGTAAATATGTCGCTCAAAATTCATTTTTTGCATTCCCACTTCGATTTTTTCTTGGAAAATCTCGGTGACGTAAGTGACGAGCACGGTTAAAGGTTTCACCAAAAAATGAAAGCCATTGAGTAGCGCTACCAAGGATATTGGGATGCAAGAATGTTGGGAGATTATATTTGGTTCCTCATCAGAGAAACGGAACCTGCGAAGAACAGAAGACAAAGCAGGCGCCAACATTATTTCTAATGTAGCCATGCAATATTGAAATTCATAACTAAAAACGAATGAAATAAATTAAATAAATGTTTTCTATACAAAAATGAAAAAAATAGAAAAACAGAGTAAAATTTGAATTTTTCTACCTTCAGTCAATTGCTTATATCTCCGGTATTTATGCATATATTTTCTTCATCAATACCTTTTTTTCTCTTAAAATTGCGATCTTTATATAAAAAATAAGAAACTGGACATAATTTGAATTTCTCTATTTTTGCATGGCGATCAAGTAAATTTTCGATTTTTATTTTAGCGCAAACAATGGACTTTTCTCATATATTTTGGGACACAACACCTAAACTACTGAACAGATTTGAAAACAATATGAAGAGCGATTGTTGGAAATTTTATAACCTTTCATTTGAGACCTCGTGCGACCCAATCTGACGTTTAAAACTCGATATATGGCCTAACATGTGAAGCCACAGCCGAAAAAAATGGAAAAAAATTTCAAAAAATCATATCTCGAAAACCTATCCATAAAAAAATTTTTTAATGTGATTTTCGAGTTTATCGAGCCAAAATACATAGAAAAAAATAGTAACATTAAATGTACAGAAATTTTTTTTAATTTTGTAAACTAGTGCAATTAAAGATTAACCAATCAGAAGCACGCATCGATAAGAGTGTGTGCATAAACAAGTTCAGTTCGTATAATTTCTCCTCCGTTCGCTTTTCCAGTAGGTTGTGACTCTCTAGTATAACTTCACACGTCAACGAGATACAAAAATTGCAAAAAATATTTTCCACAATCAACCAAATTAGACAACATTCTCATGAATTCTGTAATTTCCCTTGAATTTTGTAGAATTTTCGAGAACTCAGTGGAATTCTCCTGAATTCTGAAGAATTTTCTTGAATTCAGCAGAATTTTCTTAAAATCAGCGAAATTCTCTCTAACTCTGTAGAATTCTTCTGATTTCAGCAGAATTCTTTTGAATTCAGTGGAATTCTCTTGAATTTTGTATCATTCTCATGAATTCAGTATAATTCTCTTGAATTATGTAAAATTCTCTTGAATTCAGTAGCACTCTTTTAAGTTTGGCAGAACTCTCTTCAATTCAACAGAATTCTCTAAAGTTCGGCAGAATTCTCTTGATATCAACAGCATTCTCTTGAATAATGTAGAATTCTCCTGAATTCAGTAGAATTTCCTTGAATTTATCATAATTCTCTGGAATTCTGTAAAAATATCTCGTAAATTCAGTATCTCTTTCTCTTTACAAGATACATTATATTTATCCTAATTTTAAATTTGTTAGAAAAATTGTTAGGTATCTGAAATCGTCGAAACCCGTACATTATGAATTTCTAACTTTTGAATCTGTATATGCAACATTGAAAAGAAATTTTGTTTTCAATTTTCAATCCTTTTGGGTTGGCCCACCTGCGGTCCTAGCCGATGAGCTACCTGATAGGGTGTAAAATAGCATGTCTTCCGAAATATTCAGAATCGTCAGGAATGGTTAGGATGTTCAGGAATCGTCAGAACTTCTGACCATTTGTGACGATTTCTAACTTTTTTTTAGTAGGGGAAAAATTATTTCTCACAAATTTGTATAAATTTGTAGCCTTCGAAGGCTCCAATAAGTGTTTCACAATTCTAATGCATAGATATTCAGGATGTTACAATTATTATATTGTTCACTTATAAAAACTTCAATGTTTTCTTGTACCTGTCAACAGAAAAAAAAATTTCTAAGCCACGTGCTTGTGTTTACTTTTTATTGAATTTTATTAAGTTTCCAGTCTTAGTCCATTGACTATTGATACTACAGTAAAGTCCCACTTATTTCAAGTCCCCCTTATTTCAAGACCCGCTTATTTCAAGCCCCCTGTATGCGGTTATCTCAAATTACGCAGTTCCGTCAACCCCCACCACGGTCCCTGTACACTCTCCTCCGCTTCTGTGGCTGACAAATGAAAAAAATAGGTCCAAACAGCGCCCTCGTTGGTTTAAATTGAGTATTTTAGGATGACGTCATGGGAATGCAGACTTTTTGGAGAAAGTATTCTAAACGTAAAAGTCGTAAATGTACAAATAGTAATATTTCGCAGGTGTGGAATGTATTTTCTCAGTCACGTTCCATTCTTTTGTCGATTCACGACCTTTCAGTTTCACGAAATAAAATAAAACATCCTAAATTTCAGATTAGTGGCACGTCAAATTAGTAACCTCAAATTTCGGAAAGTTGCTTGTATTTCGTGACACTGAAAGGTCGTCACTCGAGCAGGGAATGGGACATGACTGAGAAAGTGGATTTTGCACTTGAGAAATATTACTCTTCTTTATTCATAATGTGTCCCCTAAGGGTTTACATGACTTCCAT
>CAKNYM010023894.1:0-18693 GCA_932195095.1 Andricus curvator
AATTTATTTTTGATTTTCAAAAATTCGGGTCAAATTTTGACTTTTTTCAAAAATCGTTATCACCACCAGAAAGTTTGTGAAAAAATCTATCAAAAATATTTGAGGTGAAATTTTGTTTAAGGCAATAGGACAAAAGTTACAAACGTTTGAAACTAAGGCTTTGCTTGAAAAACCTAAAAATTGTACCCCCTCCACTTTGATAAATAATTATCAAAATTGATTAATTTTTGGTGTGAGGAGTACTATCTAATAGGACTACAATTGGGCCAATTTTTAGCCCGATCGGACAACTTTCATTTTCGAGGTGGGTACACTTCAGAAATTATGCCCCATAAATACAAATTCTGAAAGTTCCAAAATGAAGAAAATTCCAAATTTGAAGATTTTCAATTCAAAGTGCGGCAATTTTTATAAGTTATAATTGTACACTCTTCAATTTTAAGGATTTATAAATCAAACTTCTTAAATTCGAATATAAGTTATCAAAATTGTTTAATTTTGGAGATTCACAATTGGAAAGTCGTACATTTATTGAACGTAGGAATGAAATTTTTAAATTTTGATAATTGTGAAAATTGAATGACATGTTTTCAATTAAAAACACTCAACTGAAATTACATTATAAAATTTTTTATTTTTTAGTTGAAAATGAACTTCTTCTTGAAAATTTGTCTTTTTTGTTTTAAAATGTATCTGTTTCAGTAGAAATTACATCTTTCTTTGATGAAAATGGAACAGTTTGGCTGAAAATTAATCTCCTTTGGTTAAGAATTCAACTCTTTTGTCAAAAATTCGACTTTTTTGGATAAATTCAACTGTTTTATAATTAAAATCAAAATTTTTGTTCGTTAAAATATCTACTATTACATTATTTGTTGAAAATTTATCTATTTGGTTGAAAGTTTAACTAATTTGTTGAAAATTGATTTTTCAATCAATTTAAAAAAAACTTCTTGGTTAAAGTTTTATCTCTTTGGTTTAAAATTTAACTATCTTGTTGAAAATTCATATTTTCGGCTTGAAATATCAACAATTTTCATGAACTTGTTCTTCTTTTTCGACTAAAAATTCTTCATTTATTAGAAATTCCTCCGCTTGGTCAAAAAATTCATTATTCTAGTTAAAAATTATTCTGTTTGCTTAAAAATTTGACTATTTTTTTGAAAATGTCTTGTTTTTTTAATTAATCTTTTTACTGAAAATTTAACTTTTCCATTTTTGTTTAAAAATTTCTCTTTTATAATCAAAAATTCAATTTTTTTTTAAATTCAAGTATTTTGTTGTGAATTCGACTTTTTGATAGAAAATTAATTTTCTTGTTTGAAAATTTGTCTATTTGGTTAAAAATTCAACTATTTTTTTGAAAGTTCAATTATTGTGTTTGAAATTCCTTCTTTTTTTTTTGGTTAAAATATTAACTAATTTTGGTTGAAGTTAATTCATCTTTGCTTGAAAATTCAACTATTTGGTTGAAAATGCATCTTAGTAGGTAAAAAATTCACGTATTTGATTAAAAATCTCGCTATTTTGCTAAAAATTAATTTTTTTTTTAAAGTTCAAGTATTTTATCAATAAGTCATATTTTTTGGTCAAAAATTCAACTGCTCATGTGAAAATTCGTCCTTTCAGATTTAAAATTAATTTTTTATGGTATAAAGTCATTGTTCTTGGTTGAAACGAATTCGAAATTTTTTTATTTGAAACTGCAATTTTATTGTTCAATTTTGTTGAAGAAAGATTAAAATGGTGGTCTTCAAATATCAATAGTCAGGAAAAATAAGAGAATTGGTTACTGAAAAATCAGGGAAAAGTCAGGCAATTTTTAAAATGAAGTTTTTGGACCACCCTGTTCATACAACGTTCTTTGAGCCGATGAAGATCATTATTATTATTAATTTTCTCCCATTTCCCGTGAAGCTGCAGCTGCCTTTACAACTGTTAAGAAGAATCCTGCATTTGTGAGAAGAGTATGATAATTTTGCTTTAAAATTTCTGAGAAATTTGAAAGGTTCCGACCGCAGTGTAGGGTAATTAAGTGGCTAGCCATAGAAGATTTATGGCACCATTAAGCCTCAAGAACCCAACAACATTCAACTGCCAGTACTTACTCGTATGCACAAATATACATAAACTTGTTTTCGCCAGCCTCTATTCTAACGCCTCTTGTGCTCGTTGGTACTCAACATCCGACCCAAACGTTATACAACCGGTTTGGCGTATAACTTAGACAGAACAGAAATTGGGTTATGACAACACCCTTGGGAACAGTTTCCCTTTATCTTGCACATGCTCTTCTCAAACTGTAAGCTTAACGCTCAGTCAACCTCTTCAGCGTTGACTCATACCTTCAATAAGGCCTATATTCGTATCTCACTAGCTGGTGCCAAGAATGCATGATATAGGGGAAACCAGTACGAGCTGAATAATGGGAGAAAGTCACTGGTTTTTAATAAAAAAGATCACTATTCATTCACTAGATTCTTCGGTCCGGGAAACTCTTGGCTTCAAAACTGTCTAATTACTGATTCTCTTAATTTTCATTGAAAATATATTTCACGTGTTTTTATGACCAGGGACATTCAGTATGAAATGAATACATTGTTGATAGATTAGGGTTGGGATTCAAAGTCATTTTTTTGCTTTTAGGTTGCGAGACAAATAAATAAGTGCTACGAAACGAACAACTTTAAAATAAATAAGCAACTTCATGCCTTTCATCAACACAATTTTATAGAATTATTTATGTTTTTTTCTATGGTAGATGGTATCAAGCTTGGAGCAGGTACAATTTTTATAAAATATTGGGAAATAATCACTGCATAAATGGAAAAATGTTTTTGAATAACAGATTCTGATTATTTTATCATGAATTTATATACAATTTCCTCCGACAACTGATTGTGAAATCTTAAAATGTGAATATTCACTTCGTACAAAAAGAGTACCATCTGAATAAAATTTCAAAGTGTTGAAAAAGTATATAATATAGGGTAAATGCCTCATAAAATTCATATGATTGCACGGCTCTCTTTAAAATTAATAATTGAGCTTCCATTTGGCATGTAGTACTTTCCCCACTTGTTCATCATTTATCAATATTATGACATTAAAAGTTGTTTTATTCATGTCGTACTGGTTTCTCCTACTGATAACTGATGCACATATAAAAAATGACTTTAAAAAACCAAGAATCTAAGGCTCAAATGATTTATTTATTCATTATTATTGTTTAATAGCAAAAATGGCAGGCTATACATGCTTAAAATTTCTTTCTTATTTTGAATGCCTCATTTTATCATATTTGAATATATGCTTAAATTTTAAATACTATCAAATATAATTAAAAATCAAAAATTAAAATAAATGTATACAAAAAATTAATATATATATATATATATATATATTAAAATACCTAAATCGGCTTTCCTACAGTTTTATTTGAATTATATTTTTTACTTTAATTTTAATCGGCTCTCAGTGATCTGTATGTTTTCTTTAAATATAAGATTTTGTCCCAGCAGCAAAAATAAGTAAAGAAAAACATTAATAAGTTACAAAAAAGCATAAGGTTTGTACTCCCAGCGCATTAGTTGCATCAGGTTGCATCATGCATCCAAATCCAACAGAAATGGTTCATGCTGCTGCTTTCCCGATTTAGGATCAAGCCCACTGCAAGCCATGCCCGAAAGTGTTTTTATATCGACAATTGAGTGTAATAAAAATTCCAAAATTTTAATGATTATGAAGATCAAAAGTCAGGATTTTAATTCTAATTCTTTCGAACTGGAGAAATTTATAACGTAAATCATTAAAATGACATAATTATTCATTTTTAAACCCTAAACTTGGATGACTTTTATTTGTAACTTTTTAAAGTTGAAAACTCTTCGATTTTCAAGATTTTCAATTCAAAGTTTCACAATTTTAAAGATTTGCAACTGAAAATTCTTGAATTTTAGAAATATAGAATTGCATATTACTCAATTATCGAAATTTTTTTAAAGTTTGTAATTTTGAACATTTTTTTGGAATAGTTGAGTTTTGAAGATTTGCAATTGAAACTTCTTCAATTGTATCTATTTACAATTTATATTTTATTAATTTTCAAGATTTACAATTGACGCTTCATCAATTAAAAATATTTTAAAGTTTGAAATTATGTAATTTTTAACGTTTATTTGGAATATGTAGTTCAATTTATAAGATTGAAAATGAAATACATTGATTAACCAAGATGAGAATTTCTTAGTCCAATTTGAACTAAAGAATTTCTATTTAATTGCAACTCTTCCATTGAAAACAGAATTCCACAAGACGTCAAATTGACGTATACTAATAAACTGCTAAACTAAGCGCTAGAAAAAAAAAAAAACAAAAAACAAAGGGACGCGATAAGTAAGCGGATACATAGAAGCTATAATGTGGACAAAGTGAGAAAATGAATTCAAAGATTATCATCAATATTTTTTTTCTATGAATTCCGCAGTTACTTTTGTATATTAGACGTTAAAAATGCGTTTAAATTTTGAATCATTCTAAATTTAATTTCTCAATTTAAAATATTCCTTGAGCTTAGAGTACAATATTTCAAGTACACTGAAACTGACAGTACACGCTGGATAATTGGTGAAAATGTCACTTGGGTTGAGATTATCAGTAGAAGTCTACTTATTTTTACTGCAAATCGCGAGAAAGGAATAATTCTTG
The DNA here is from genome assembly GCA_932195095.1 of Andricus curvator. NCBI lineage: Eukaryota > Metazoa > Arthropoda > Insecta > Hymenoptera > Cynipidae > Andricus > Andricus curvator. The sequence continues at coordinate 4,708 of CAKNYM010023894.1, forward strand.
GAAATGATAACGAGGGATGCCATTAGCTGGGAGTCTGTGATAAAAGAGAGTTTGGTTCTCTGAAGATCAAACCGGCTGTTTCTATGGTTTTCGGAAGACGCTTTGGTAACCAAGCCTTTAATGAGAATGATCAATGTGGTAGTGTATCAAATTTTGATCTCAAGAAAGTAAAAGGTCTTCCCTTCTCAACTTTTGAAAGAGTTACAGTAAAATCTTGGCTGACTATAATCATATTTGGCCACTGGTAACCAGTTAAGGAGGAAAATGACATTTCGGTTGGATCATAGAAACCAATTGTGAAAAGTAACTGCTTTTTAGACCAGTATCTGAATACTCGAAGTATTTTATGCCATTGCAACCAATAAAAATACTTGGAAATAATTCAAGGATGTGGATAATTTTAATCTATTTACGTTCAGTAGATATAGTAGAGTTTGGCTAGACAGCTCCCAGAGACCAATTCTTGTTTGACTTCACAAAGAAAGAAAATAATATAACGTATGTTTGTGACTTTTCGATTTCACTCATTGTTGTCAATTTTTTGCTACAATCGAGATAATGATAGTTTTTCCATTTGAAACTGGAAAACAATATTTTTCACTGGCGAAACCTGCTTTATTACGAAAAGTGGCTCATTGTGGAGCAATATTAAATGACATTTTATTTTTCGATAAATTAGCATAGGTATGAGAACTAATGTCACAAATTAAAATATCAAGTAGAAACTGGACTTTATTGTCAGACATAGTAGTATTTCATCAGAATAAAAATTAATATGGAACGAAATACGCAGCACAATATAACGTATAAAATAAAAGATAACTTGATTTACATAGAGCGAGGACAAAATAAAATATAAGGTAGGACAGGTATAGTTTGCGAATTGGATTCACTTTATTTTTTATCGCCTGAAATATAAATAATACTTAGATAAGCGCTGATATTTATTGAAAGTTTCGATGAATATTGGATTTGTCAGTTGTAAACTGACTATAAACTGATTATCATCGATTCATCATTCAAAATTTTTATACGACACATATGAATTTTTATTCCTTTAAATTTTCAGCTTTCTTATTGAAAAATCACCTAGGATAATGTAGGATTATTTTCGAAACCTAATTGGTAGATTTTCTTAATGAATTATATTTATGAAACTTACAGGAACTGTGGTTTCGGAATATCAATAAGCAGAACTCACCTGAAACAAAAAACATTTATAACAATTTAATAATTAATAGTAATGTATCTATTCATGCATAGGCCGTTGTACCGAAACTTCGGTAAGAGTAGCGGAATTTTTTTTGGTACGAATAGTAGGATCTAGAAAAATGTATTAACACGCTATTCATGTTTTTATTGAAAAATAAATCATTTATTCAATAAATAATAGTCAACTGTAAGTTTCTGAATAATTCATTTACATTCAGGCTAATTTTGCAATGTATTTATTTTCAGAAAACAGTAAAAATAAGTCAATCACATATTCTACTTTTTAATTGCAAAGATACTGAATTCTAGTCATAAGCATTTCTCACATTTATAATGTAATTTTAGATAATGTTTGTCCATTTTCACAAAACACATGTCTGACAATAGTTATCCTTTTCTACTATAGATAGTGGTTATTTCTTCAAGAGTGCCTTTTTAATATGGTAAAAAAGCAAATTTCATGGTCAGGATAAGAAAATCGAAGACTTGGAAATTAGGCATAAGAACGGGGATGATTGTAACGTTTCCACTTTAATTGATTTAATAGCAGATTCATTGAATCAATTTTCAAAAACAAATTGTTGTATCTGATTAAGATTTTGTCTTGTATGAATGTTCATTTGAGAAAGTAGACTTTGATTCAACATCATGCATGATATTTTACTTTTCGATAAATTTAAATAGATTGGAATCAAAAAATTGAAGTTATTTTGCCTATTATCAGGTTAATTTATAGATGCATGAAAGATAAAACTTAAAGATTGAAAGGTGCAATAATAGGGAAAAATTTCGATACTGAATCACTGTTTTTATTGTATTTTCCGTTCGCCGGACAAAAGTTTAGTTGTCCCGAATAAATTGTATTTTTGCTACTGAAGCAACAAAACCGTTTAATAGAGTCGTCTAAATTATATTATTGGACCATTTGATTGGTCTAATGAAAAAGTTTGATATGCTCAAAAAAAACCTTTTTTATGGGCACGATAAAATATTTTATTGGTTTTATAGATATATTTTGTAGAATCAACCATATTTTTGTAGAACCAATAGTTATTTGTTTGAAGTATTAGAACGGTTTTTTGAAGAAGAATTTCTGTTTTGTAGTAGATATAATCAAATATATAATGTATGCGAGAAAACTCTTAAGTCAGAAAAATGAATTGATTCAATAAAATTCCTTCAATTTACAAAGAATTTGGTTAATTAATCAGAATTAAACTTCGTCAGAATAACACATAATCATAGATGAAATTGTGATTAACCGAAAGACTTCTCTTCAAATCAAATTTATTTTGCGGAATTAAATCATTTCCTCTTCATTTAAATTTTTCCTTAAACAAGGAATATCTGGTTTTATTTCGTAAAACAAAATGATAAAGCTATGCTCATAATCCTAAATTTTAAAGGGGAATTAGATTGATCACACTGGTTTACAGCCATTTTGCTCACCATATCTCACTATGATTCTACCATCTGTTTTGGCCGACAAAACACGAAAATGACACTCAAAAATTATTTTATGGAAGCGTTTCCGAGAAATCAATGTTTCCATTTTTTTCTTCATTTTTCAGAGTTGTTCCGACGTTCTTGTGTATATCTCGAGTTCTAATTGGCCCATTTCTCTAAACGAGCACTCAAATTGAAGGCAACTGAATCCTGTACAACTTTCTACTCTAAAGTTTTCAGATCGGCCCATTAGTTCAGATGCTAGCGATTTTAATATGTTGGCTAATATTTGTGATTTCTGTTCATCCCAGGACGATATGTGAATTGTCGGCCTCGTTTTTTGCCAAAAAATACAACTTGTTCAACTTATTAAAATCGCTAGCATCTGAAGTACTGGGCCGATCTGAACAATTTAGAATAAAAAGTTGTACAGGATTCAGTTGCCTTCAAATTGAGTGCTCATGGCAGAAAAAAATTTTAATTTTGTAAACTAATGTGATTTATATTACTAATTTATATTAACGAGATGTCCGAAGCTTTTTAGGGATTTCAGAAGATTTCAAGGGATTACAAAAAATTTCAAGGGATTAAAAAAGTCTCAGGGTAAAGGTCTCCAAGGATTTTAAGGGATCTTAACGGATTTCAAGACATTTAGAGCAGTTTCGATAATTCTACGGGATTCCACAAATTTTAGAGGATTTTGTGAGAAATTAACAGATTAAATGGAATTTCAGAGGATTTTCGAATATTACCAGGTTTTTGAAGGATTTCGAACAATTTTAATGGCTCCTGAAAGATTAAAAAAAATTTAAAGGCTTTCAAGAAATTAAAAAAAAAATTTATTGTATTTGAAAAATTTCAATAAATTTTAAAGGGATTGCAAAGAATTGAAAGAACTTCAAGCAAGATCAAAGAATTTTCATCAATTTTCGAGGATATCATGGGATTTTAATTTGATTTTGAAGATTTGAAGTCATTCAGAGGAATTTTATAAAATTTCAGAAGATTTGACGCGTTTGCAAAATATTTGCAAAGATTTCAGAAGATGTCTGATGATTTTAAGGGATTTTAAGAGATTTACAACGTTTTCATTGATCCAGCATTATTTCAAAGGATTTTGAGAGATTTCAGAGATACTAAATTATATCCACGGATTTTAAAGGATTTTGTAAGATTTCAAAAGATTAAACGGTATTTCAAAGGATTTCCGAATATTATAAAGGCTTTAAGGAGATTTTAACGGAATTTTGAACATTTCAAGCGATTTTCAGGGATCTCAATAGTTTTAAAGGAATTTCACAAAATTTGTAAGGATTTTAAAGGATTTTGAAGGATTTCTAAGATCTAAAGGCATTTAAAGGAATTTCATAAAATTTCAAAAGTTTTAATGGAATTTAAAAAGATTTACAAAGATTCTGAAAGATTTTAAAGTATTTAAATGATTTTAGTAAATGTAAAGCAGTTAAATGCTTTCCCGTGATGCCAAATAATTTCAAGAGATTTCAAAATATTCCAATGTCCGCAGATTTCAGAGAATTTTGTAAGATTTCCAAAGATTTAACGGAATTTAAAAAGATTTCAATGAATTATAAAGGAAATTTCAATTATGAATATCGTAATACTTCACAGAATGTCAAGGATTTTAACTAATTTTTCAAGATTTGGAGGAATTTACAGTGGGCTCAATAGTTTTAAATGAATTTCGAAAGATTTGCAATGATTTTAGAAGATTTGAAGGGAGTTTAACGGATTTTTATCAGACTCAGAGAGGTTTTGAGGATTTTATAGAATTTTAAAAGATTTCAAAACATATCACGGTATTTTAAAGGATTTTGATGAATTTTCCGAATGGATGTTCGCATTCAAATTCTTTAGTACAAGAAACAAATGGTACTTAACAACAAATTTTTGTTTGAGCTTAATAAATTGTTTTGTTAAACTAACCACTTTTTTAGTGATGACAACAAAATTTTTGCTAATCACAACCAAATTTTTTTAAAACAAACCAAAGTTGCTGAACAAAATTATTTTGTTACTGCAACTTTAATTTTTTATCTCAGTGTAGCATTTCATTTAGCAATCCCTAAAATTAGATCCCGTAAAGATAAGGTGACAAACGATTTTAATATTTCTCTGGAGAAAGGAAAGCATTCATGAGATACTAACCGAGACAGAGAAAAGGAAAGGGAGCGTGCAGCACATTTGGCTTAGCCATGATAAGCTTAAGGGTTGCTCGACTTAACCTGACCCAGCCCTAACCTCACTCAGGTAGATCCGGATACCCTCGCACATTCGTACAGGCACTAAATTTATGCATACACGAATAACGTGCTGGGGTCAAACCGGACAAAAACCGTCGAGAGGTTATAACTACTTGGTGGCAGGGCGCATGGTCAGAGCTTCCACGAAATGCAGAGGGAAAGTGGAAAAGGATGCAGGAAGAGATATGGCAAGGGTTTGGGTAAATTAGAAAGAGAAAGAAAAGAGGGTTGAGAGAGAGTGAGGGATGGATGGAGAGAGATGGGGCTGGGGTATGTGTGTATGGGTGGGGGGGGGGGGTGGAAAGCTAAATGTGCCGTGCCAACCTATGCATGCTAATGCCTGTCTTACGGGTCTACACGATCTAAGCTTTACTGCACTGAACTATACGACGTAAACCTGTAGATCCTCCAGCAGAACAATAACGTGCTTTAGAGCCTCAGTATGCGTAGACAATGAAAACTAAATGTCCTCGGAATATTGACAGAGAATGCCCATCAAAGAAACGTCTGGTTACAACCTGCTCGTAAAATAAGCTTTCATTCGGCCTCATAAAAATTGCCACTTTTTTGCTGCATCAATTCACGTTTAACCATAATTCAAGGAATTATTTGCACAGTCTGCTTCAGACAATCAGAAGTATGATAAAAATGTCAATGAAATCTGCTCATGGTACTTCATTTCTATGCATTATATTTCCAGAGATATTCTCTTTTCTGGAAAAAGTCTAACAATACTAAATTAAAAATGAGAACTTTAAGTGATTACAGTATTTTATAGTCAGACGCAAACATATTAGGTCAGAAGAAAAACAATTTGGGACAAACACGAATAGATAATATGATGAGTAAAAAGAGTGATACTAGCAAGTAGAAGAGGTATATTAGGATCCGACGTTTCATTTAATTAAAAAAAAAAAAAAAACGCAAACAGAAATTTACTTCTGGTATTGACATCCATGATTAGACCGAGAAGATTTAATTATCTCTTCCTAATGCACAAAATATGTGCTAGCGCTTATTTCAATATTATTATTCATAATATCACTTTACGTAAAGAACAAATTGAATTAACTTCGCAAACCATATCTGTCAATTATCACATTTGATGTAGCATCGCTCCATGTAAATTAAATCAACTTTAATTTTTTTGATTAGACCTAGAATTTCTATTTGAATTTGTTTTCATACTGATGAGTTAACTTCATGCCTGGATACAAAGACTTGTTCTACTGGAAATAAGAAAATTTCTGATAATTACCACGGTTTTTCCGATTATGTTATTTAGAACATGGATTTTAAAGCCTTTTTAAAAATATAAAAATCCACATAAAAGGAGATATGTTTAGGCTGCCTAAAAATGAAGAATTTTCGGGTCTATATTTTTGGTCAGGATAGCCAGTACAATATTTATTAACATTTCATTATTTCGCATATAGCCGGATAAATTACCGGAATTTTAGGCTAAAAATGAACGATCTGAGTTGAAAAACAAGTCAACGTAGCATTTTTGAAGTTGGAACTTCGAAAAACCGTTTTTCGAGATAAACGCATCTAAAATTGGCGAGTGCCATAAGTACACATGTTATATTTTTTCTTCAAACATGAAATATAACTGCTTCTGATTACTGTCTGGATGTGAGTATAGTCCCGAATAATTCACTGTAGGTTCCAGTATCATCCCACACTTATATCCAAAAATAATAAGTTTTGACCTCAATTAGAAAAACGGGAATATCTTCTAAACAAGAACCCGCCATAAGGACTTTTTTCACGCGGAGGACGACATATGTGATAAGAAATTTGAGTGTGTGTTCTTGGTACAATATCTTACTACCTTTTTTAGAAACATAGGCAAGAGTCACAAATTTGGGTTTATGTTTTTAGTGCGGCAATAAAAAATGCTGTAATATGACATCGTGTAATATGACGTATAATGCAATATGATACATAGAGCAATATGTCATATGAGAAAAAGTGGAACATGAGGAAATGTAGCATGTCGGATCCATGTTTTTTGTCAAGGTTGTATATTTGGGACAATATGAGGCAACAAAAAATGCGGTAATATAACATGGGGTAATAAGGCATATGAGACAATAGACTGCATGCGGCCATATGTTACATGGGGTAATATGACACATGGGTTACAATTGCACATGGTGTAATGTGGCACATCGGGTCTATGGTTTTGGTTAATGCAGTGTATTTGGGGTAATTTGGAATGTAGGGTAATATGGCACATGAGATAATGTGGGACATTGGATGATATCTCACTTAAAGTCTACGTCTTTGGTTAGATCAAGTATATTTAGTACAATATTGTTCTATCTTTTCTAAAAATATCCTCGTTTCCTGAATCAGCAGCAGTAGTAGCGACGTTATATTTTTATGATATGTTTTTGCAATAGGCATATTATTACTCATAAATCTTTTTTATCGGTTCATATTTTTTTTCAAATGAAAAAAGTATTTATTGGTTTCCATGAGAGAATCATTTGGCAAACTCGCTGGTCGAAAATTCCAAAATGGACATTTTTGAGCCACCCTGACATACAAATAATCCTAATTGTTGAAAAAATTGGAAAACGGGATCCGCTTTCCAATTTTAGGAGGTTACGAGGTGACTTAATTAACCGACATAACTCTCAGTAAACGAGTGACTGAATATTGCTTTCAAAAATGTAAATATTTTATACAATCATTTTGTAGAAAAGCATGTCGTTTTATTGAAAATAATAAATGAAGCAATCCAAAAAATCATTTTGTAGAAAAACATTTAGTTTATTATTCAAAATAATATATGTAAATGATTGCATTAACAAACTGATTAATATCCTTATTTAAGTTTTGGTGAGATGCTGAAGATAATTCAATGGGTTACTTCAACACTACTTTAGTCGAAAACCTAATTAAAAATTAATTCTCTATGTAAAAATAAAATAATTAAAGAATCCAAAAATGGAAAAACTATTTGTCGTTAAACCAAACAAATCTTACCAGAAGCGGCTGCAATGTCGGTAAGGATTTGGAAACGAATTTCCGTGGAAAAGTGAGAGTGAGTAACGGTACGACTGCTTTCGAAGTTCTTCTTCTTGTTCTCGTAAACAATGCGTTTAAGCTCCTCGCTCAGTCGCTCACCTCCCTCCCAGAAATTTTAAGATCAAAATTAGCGCCAACTCCCCACTGGATATTCAGCTAAAACTCCCGCTGATTGTTATTATTCTATTACTCTTTCAGAAATTGTTTTTGAGAGAAGAATTACAAGCCTCAAAGCCGGCAGGGTTGGGCTGTCGACATGAAAATGGGAGAAAACGTACCTCAGCCCTTAATTTCATGAGGATACGCGTTGTCGTCGAGATAAACGACCTCCGCTCTCGTTACCTTTTTTGCTATCACTTTTTTTTCGAGATTTTATTTTTTCGCTTTTCTTGCTTTTTCCCTTGTAGCTACGTAATGCCAAGCGAAAGACCCTGCTTTTTATGTTTCTCTCGTTTCACACAGAAATTCGATCTGAGGATTTAACTCACTCGTAATTAGCCTCGAATATTCTACGTGGTCGTGGTGTATTCACGTTACTTTAGAAAAAGAATTATCATTAAGATTTGACGTAGAAAATCGACGCGCCGGCAAGTACTAAACAAAAGTATAAAAATATTATAAGTACCCATATGACAAAAAAATCTGACCTGAAGGATGAAATCCCAAAAATAAAAAAAACGCTACTGGGAATTATTATCATCTGTAACAGATATTATTGATCAATTCATGAGATATCTTAACCAAATTTGCTGGCTTTTTTCATGAAATTATTTTCTAGGCTTAGGCCAACACTACACTCAAAAGAATGTCTGGGTGAATCAACCAGAATTCTGGTTAAATATGGCCTTACTACTTTTTCTTTGCGAAAAAAGTTAAAAAAGTGATTTTTGAAATGCAGATCAAGGTCATCTTGTTATAAAAGTCGTTTCAGTAAATTTGAAATACGTTTGTACATTAATTAGTTCATACATTGTACATACCTTAGTCTGCATTTCCATGCAGACTAAGATTCTTCAAACATTTATTTATTTTTATTTTTTAAAGTCTCACCCCCTCATTTTGTGTCATTCAATGAAAAAAATGTCCGGAATTTTTTGAGATTAAAAAAATGTTTATAGGTAGAGTCCGACCCTTAAAGTATCCCTGAGCGTTAAAAATAAATAAATCCGTTAATTTTAAGAATAATCGTAAAAGCTTCACAGAGTTGATGTAAAACTATCGCGTGGAAAACACGAAGCTTAAATTTTTCAAATTATATATAAATTCAACCACAAATTCGCCAAAAGTCATTTCAGGCTTGAACTATATAATAATTTTTATAATTGGAGAATTTCGCAGAACCCAAAATTTAAAAAAAAATGCTTGAAAAAGTGGTCCACTGTAGATTAAAATTGTGTTGGAGTGTTTTCAGAAAAAAATGATTACTGTATTGCGAAAGTATTTTTTAATAAAATGAATAAGTGAAATAAATAAATTTAATAAATAATAATAATAAACCTGCCAAAATTTATTCATATTTTATTTCTTAAAAAAAAAAAAACTAAAAAACAATTCTACTCAAAAGTTTTCTACTATTCATACTTGGCTTTATTTTTTGATTTCACAACTTTGATTACCTTCATAATTAATTAATAAAATATTAAAATTCATGTACGTACTTAGCGGCGTCTTTTTCACATTCACATTTAGTGTTTTTCTTGGGGTCATTATATATAAAAATTTTTATGGAATGTAAATAATCTTTACCATGTAGATAAATCTATAGAATTTTAATCAAATAAAATATATTTTTCGTGTAAATGCAAGGAAAATTTTCGCTTATATCGCAAAAAGGAGAAATAAACACTTGGGCAATAAACTGCAAAAAGCCAGATTTCTCAAATGAGAACGGCACAAACAAAAAAGGCCAAGATAACTGCGGGTGGTCGCGTGCTGCCAGGACAGTATTTTCTCATTCGTGCAAAAGTGCATGGCAAAAAATGCATGTGTAACTGCAGCATTAATCCTATTAAGAAAATAAACATTTATGCAGCATTCTTAATTTATCGAAATCATAACTTTTCATACCTAGAAGAATTTGCACTTATCTACTATAATTGTGCCTTAATTTTAATGTGCAATTTTCGCATTAAGATTAGAAGAGTTTCTTGTTTGTATTATTTCAAATGCTTGGCGCCCATGTGCATTAGAGAAATTGTTTTTGGACATAGAAAATAATGAAAAATGGCATTACACTCAGATTGGAAATAATATATTTGAAAGATATATATCAAAAATTTGTTGTAATTTTAGATATAATAATTTTACAGTCCCTATTTTTTTAAATTTCAATGGTTTTAAATCTTACAAATTTAATTTTTTAAATTTAAGGATTGAATCATCAAAAAATTGAAAGTTTAAATGTTAAAACTCAGTTTAAAATTATTAGCTTTTGAAATTGAAAGCTTTTGAATTTTTAAATAAAATAAAAAAAATATTTAAAAAAAATAAAAATAAAAACATAAAAAGAAAATCTGCCCGCTTCGCGGGCACATTCTCATAGCGCGCTTCGCGCGCGGCTCGCTTCGCTCGCAAGTTTGAGCGCGCCTAGGGCGCGCGACTGTTGGATCTCGCGCTTCGCGCTCGATCATATATTTATCTCGCGCTTCGCGCTCGATTATATATTCACCTCGCGCTACGCGCTCGGGCGTATTTACATCACGCTTTACGCTCGGCTCCTCTAGACTTTTGAACTTCGTGTTCGACTTCGATGAAAAGAAAAAGTTTGTTTGCAAATATTATAAAATTATCAAAACCTCTACATATTAAGTGATTGTTAAATTTGTTTTTATTTTAGACTGAAAAGGAACTTTATTTACTCAAGGTTCTATCGACCTTAAGGAAAACATTCTCATCCAGACACTCGCGCTTCGCGCTCGATATTTCATTTGAAAATCATTTGAACCGTATGATAGAAACGAAAAAGTTTGAGCGCACTTACGGCGTGCGATTTGGTAAATACACTGAGCGCGCACTTTGTGCTTCGTGTTATATGTTCTTCATATACAAATTACTAAATTTGTATTTAATTTCAAATGAAAAGTAATGATATAATTCAAGCGACAAATTTTATTAGTTAACATTTTATTTTAGCTTGTGCCGTTTATCAAAAAAGTTAATTTTTTCATTTTGAATATATTCTTACCACAAAAATTTATTATGGGTTTGTAAGTCTTTTTTGAATGCACAATTTGTGTTCATTTATATGTTTTCGTACCTTGCATTGCTTTTTCAAAAATTTGATTTTTTTTTTACTGTCAATGTTATTTTCACGAATAAAACAAAAACCACGCATCCTATCGAAACATGAGTCACAATAAATTTGTTTATCTTCCTTGGATGAACAAAGTTGGTTTCGGTCATTTTTTCGTAGCTGGTAATATTCGTCTGAAAATTTGATTTTTCTATTTTCAATGCTGTTTTTTACGAATAAAACAAAAACTACGCGTCATATCAAAAAGTGAATGATAAGAAATTTGTAGATCTTTTTTAGGTGCACAATTTTGGTCAGATGATCTTTTCTGGTATCTTGCATAGTTTGACAGCAAAATGGCTTTTTTGATTTTTCATTAATTTTTTGTGCGATTAAAATTTGAATTTTTTATTTTTCGAAAAATTCAAAAAGTTGTTATGAAAATATTATAGGGTGCTCAAGAAGCAACGTTTTTCTCCTCTTGACTTTTTTCATATCGTGCGTTTTTCGGCTTAAAATGTTCATTTTCGTTTGTTTTTTGGAATTTTGAAAATGCTATAACTCCAGTAATTTTTTTTTTATCACGAAAAGTCATTAGAATATTTTGTTCGTCATTTTGCGTGCTACTAATAACCGTACATAGAATTTTCAAATCTTCAAAAACAGTGGTCTCAAAAATTTTCAAAATGTGCTCACTTTTTGGATTTTCATCCAAAATAGCTGGTTAACGAACTCGTTCTCTATTTTTCGGCCATAAAAAAGTGTGCCAAAGCTCAATCAAATCTGATCATTTTTTCGAAAGTTATCGTGGCTACAGACAGACAGACAGACAGACAGACTACAGACTACAGACAGACAGACACCTTCGTGAAAATAGTTTTTTCTAGCTCAGGGGGTCTCAAAACGTGGAGATTTGATGAAAACCGACTATGTCAAATTTTACATAAAACCAATACCTTCTCATTAGAATGAGAATGTAAAAAAAATTTTTAATTTAAGGATTGAATCATCAAAAAATTGAAAGTTTAAGTGTTAAAACTCAGTTTAAAATTATTAGCTTTTGAAATTGAAAGCTTTTGAATTTTTACTGTGTATACTTGCAGTACAGTCCAGTGCATTCAAAAATGAATAATCGTAACTTTTATTCGTATGCATTATACAATTCAAAATTAATAGCGTTTGGAAGTAAACAATATTATATTGAATTCTTAAGATTATACAGTTTTTTGTCAAATTGAAAACCTTAATGGCTCGACAATTTTTAATTAAGAATTCTCAAACTCAAACAGTTTTTAATTAAAACATTTGCAATTGCATAAGATAAAGTACAAGTAATTCAAAAATGGCAGAATATCAAACTGAAAGTTACAGTAATTGCAGTTTTTTAATGAAATGTCTTAAACATTTTTTAAATTTAAATACGAAGTCTTCAAAATTGAATAATCGGCGAATGAAAACTGTTTAAGCTTTTACATTTTCCAAAATGAATTCATCGAAGTAAAATAATTTTTATGTTCGGGCCTGCATAAATAATTTTAGTACCGGAAAATTGGAAATTAATCAATTGTGAATCGAACAAGTTAAATGAATTACACACGCCAGGTTCTTCAAATTCAATAATTTTGAATTCAATATTCATAGAAGTTTACAGTATTTTTAAATGCTTAAAAATTGTAAGAGAACCTAAAAAATGCAAAATTTCAAATTATTTAATATCAAGACTCTTGTCCAATTTTAAATAATTTAAGTGTTTGAATAATTATAAAATGATAGATCCTCAAACTAAAAGTTACAAAAGTTGCAAATTTTTAAGTACATTTCTTTAAAATATAATAAATTCAAATACGAAGTTTCAGAATTTGAAAAATTTGCAAATGAAAAACATTAAAAATTATACATTTTCCAAAATGAATTCACAAAAGTCAGAACATGTTTATTTTCAGGCCTACATGAATACTCTTTCATACTAAAAAGTTGGAAAATTATCAATTTAAATTCATTAATTTTGAATTCGAAGTTCATAGATGTGCGCAGTATTTTTACATGCTTCAGTATTATAAAAGAGCCATGAAAATAAAGTTTTAATTTTTAGTTTTCAAAATTCAACAGTTACAAAGTCTGGTAAATACAACCTCATGAGATTTAAGATAAATTAAGGTACTTAAAAACTGTTATTTTCTATTTAAATCATCTAAAATTATATAATGTTAAATTTGAAGACTCAAAAATTAAAAATAAATATTTCTGGTATTAACATGTTCAGAATTGAATAATTCAAATTCAACTGTCTGCAATACCTTCTAACTTTGAAGAAAAAATTATTTTCCAGTCCTGAAGTCCTAGAATCTTCTCAGAAACACAAATGCTTTATATTTTACATGCAGTTATTCACACAAAATTATCTGAATTACCGAGCGTTTTTTCCCGTGCGTGTACAATAGTTCTAAGATTTTAAAGAGATTTTTGAAATCTTATTCATCACTCAAAAATTTGAAATCTGAAAATAGCGGATATACTTCCAAACAGGTCACTCAAGTGAAGGTATTAACAGATTCTACTTTTTTTTAAATTACTTTTTTCAAATATCTCGAAAGATATCAATCTGAGATCAGAATGTCGTACCAAAAAATTATCGATTACGTTGAAATACATTTTTTTTTAAACTTTCCATAAATAGAATATTTTTTTAAAAATATGACAAAGAACCCACGCATCCTAGTGTTAGGTATTTTGAGGTAGGAACCTTGGGATGGATGGGAAGAGAAGGGCATGAGAAACATAGGGGGGGGGGGGGGG
>CAKNYM010023900.1:0-11450 GCA_932195095.1 Andricus curvator
TTATGTGGTTCAAATATTACATCGAACAATTCATCCGTTTAGCGGGAATCATGTCAAAACGAATACATGGGCTAAAAATCAAGCCTGACGAAGCGCCTTAAATACAGCATGTTCGATTTGACCGAGAACGATGAATTTTCTTTTTAAAAATGGTCGTTAGTGAAAAAGTATAGATTCAAACGCGTTTCGTTGAGTATCTCGGTTTGAATCCAAATATAGATAGCAAAGTTCTTCATCAGGACAGTAGAATTTACGTCCGCACAAAATAAGATATCGAGTTTAAAATTCAGAAAATTAAATAAACGACCCTAAGGAACGTTTCTATAGTCTTACATTTTTAGAATAAAAAAGAAAAAAATTGATATTTTTTGTAATTCTACAAATTTAGGTCTATACAAACGTTTTTTAGTGCCCTTCATTTAATTTCCGAACGTTTTAACTTAATCTCATTTCAAGCGGGCGTGAGTTCTTTAAAAAAATGTCAGTAATGTATACATCGGGTAAGTATGACATGGCTTAGAATTATTAATTGAAAATCAATGCTGCTTTGAAAAATTGAGCAATTGTGTTTAAAATTCATAAAATTGAAAATTTTCAAATGGAATCGTTTATTAGATATTCCTAATTCCTATGTTACAAATGAACAGTTAAAAATGAAAAAGCTTTAAATTGTGGAATTTTCAATTGACAATTCGAGGAATATTTCATTTCACTTATAAACTCAAAATTTCCAAATTGAAAGCATCGTAGTTGATATTGAGTTTAAATAAATTAAAAAAAATACATCTCTCTTCAACAGTTCCAGATTTGATATTGTTCATTTCTGAAGTTTTCATTCTTAAAAAATATTAGAATGTTTTATACAGTAAAGTTGTTTAGAAGTCTGATTTTTTAATTGTGAATCTTTTTCATGCTCATTTTGCATAAAATTATTTATGATAAAATAGATTTCTTTTCGATCTTAATTAAAATTTTTTTAGAATAAATAGACAAAACACATAATAAATTCAAGAATTTGAATAACAATTATTTCTGACAGCGTTCACGATGAAAACATCTTGGTTTGCTCATGCGTTCTGTTATGTTGGTAATATTTATTAATCTTTCATTGTGTTGCCTTGATAAAGAAGTTGGATGAACACCAAAATGTTGGTAAAGTTTTATAAACATTTTTCGTTTAAAGATTAAAAAGAACAGAAATAAAGAAAGCCGTGGAAAGGAAAAGACCAAAGAGGATTTAAAGGTCGCCTCTTTTTATTTCCTCTGTTTAAAATTTTTTTTTTTTCAAATGAAATTTAAAAAATTGAAAAAATTAAAAACTGCTGAAGGAAAAGTACTTCTGAAGAGAGTTTTCTGAAAGTTTTCCTTGCCTTAGTAATACACGCACTTTATGACTTCGACTGCAAACGCCATTGTCACGAAATGCATGATGAATTTTTACAACGTCATAAAAGGAATTCTCTCACCTCCGGTCTCCTGACAATGGAAGTTTGGGTCCAGACCTCTGTTGCACATCCTGGCTATCTTCTCCACTTGGCTGTTTGCTACGTGGTCCAGAAACTTCCTGAGATTGGCCCTGGTGTGCATCGCTTTCAGCTGCTTCTCGTCGAGGTGCAACATCTTATAGACCCGCTTCTTGTACTTGAGCTGAAAGAAAAGAAAGCAGAGAACCATTGGCTATAAAAATGTTTACCAAATGTCAGAGCAGCGCTCCCGCTGGTATATAAGTACCTTGGCATGAATTATTGCATTATTTTTGCATTACGCAAACCTTTGCTCTTAATAACAACATACTCTTGCTTTTTACTCGAGTTGAACGCAATCGCCTTGCTTTTTGCCGTTTAAAACTTATATCGCTTTCGTTTTGTACACTGCAACAAGCACCTACCAATTTCTTTTCGATGACCATAATTCACGTCGTTTTACGAGACGGATACATCGCGAAAGAGATTTTTTACGCCTCAAAGAATCACAATGCCAGTAACTTTAGATCCGCCGATGCTTGGACTTGAAAATGCTTATTTTGCGGTCGTATATCAATCGTTAATAAAAGGAGGGTAGTAATAAGAGTCTCTAAGATGCCAACAAAAGAGATTCTTTATCGTAAATTCTTCCCAACCCTAAATCTTCTTTTTGTTCTTAGCACTTTATTTCGCTATACTTTACAATCAAATGCTTCAACTCGTGCTAAATTATAAGCTCATTTTAATGTAGCCTTAATATTGTTGTAATTTACACAAAATTGATCATTTATTTTCAGTTCTTGACACAGTATATTTTATTAAATAATACATCAGTATCCATTTATAATATGCTTTAGTTCTGTATTAGAATTTATGTAAGACGGGAGAAGAAAAATAACCATTTGATTCTTGCCTTTCTATTTCTCTTTTCCGATGACTTTGAACCTACATAGCCATGACCATCGACAATATTCCAAGAGAACGACCGTAGTCAGTTCCTTCTTATTCTATATAATAAGACAAGTATTAGCTATGAGCCTGCATTCTTTACCTTGCACTTCTCCTTTGAGTACATCGACGCAACGTCAACAACGGCAATCACATCGATGATGAGAACGATAATGGACAACACGATATGCAGCCGTATAATAAAGAACGCACTGGTAGCCGGGGCATAAACTTAGCATGAATGGAATGTATTATATCTTCTGGAATCGAATAAAATCGTATCATATCGAAATACTGCGATCCTATAACGGCTCAGACTGCCGCCCCAACAAGAAAGATAGTAATTATCCAGGTGAAAATATCCATGCAGAACATGCTGTTAAAGCACACATCGAAATCGTACGATAGAAAAAGATATAGAAAATCTTACTTAAACTCTTAAATATGGGGTAATTTAGTACCCGTGTACTGCTGAGCAAAAAAAGAAAATTGGTGACTTACGTTTGGGATTTGGCACCTGATTCAAAATTGTTTATAATATATTGCAATGGAAAAAAATGGTGAATGAGCTGCCCAATCCAAAAATGTAGTTACCGATTTCATTGTTTTGCACGGAAATGCACATTATGTCTTAAACTACGCGTCTATAGATTGTACAGATATATATTGTACAGGTATATGTGGACCTATGTGGACTACCTGTGTTAGCAAAATATACGGGATACACAAAATGAAAAAATGCAATTCATTTATACTTACGGCTTGTATGTAGTCGTCTGTAACTGTGGATACCGCGAAGTTACGATGGTGAGGAAACGGATCAGAGCGTTTTACTCGCGTGGCTCACTCGGTTCTAGCTGGGGATTAGTTGAGAAAGGTGAGGAAGGGAATTGTACGAGGCGTTATAAGGAGGGGGGGGGGGTATAGGTGTTTAGATTAATCTATAATTCCCGTGCTGTTTTTTTAAATAACAAGTTCGTTCCGCAACACTGCTCCGACCCAGGTCGCTGATCAATATCTCTAGAAATCAACTCAGGCGAAGAGCTTCACAAAGTTATCATGTAAAGCTCCTTACTCGGGCCCATTAATATCCAAGGTCTTTATTTCAGGCGTCATTCACTCCATTGACACCTTCACGTCCATGCACTTCCTTATGCAAGCTCTTTCATTCTCTCTACATGCCCAGATCATCTCAACGAATTGCTTTCACACATGTCAATCAGTGTCTTCTCTACACAACATTCTTTGAGAATCCTCTCATTACGGAATTTGTCCATTAGCGTTTTACCGCATACATTGCGTGGGAATTGCATGCCAACCGCGTTAATTTTAATCTTATCCTTTTCTTGGTAGGTCCAGGTTTTGCTACCTCACCCTTTCCTTCAAACACCATAGTTTTTGTTTCATTTACGTTAATTTTCAGTCCCATGTTGATGTTCTTCATACTAGTATTCAGTTTGCCCAACATTATTTGCAAGTCTTCGATTGACTCTGCCATAACAACCTTATCATCTGTGAATGCTAACCCACACACCTTCACTGTCCCGAGATCCACACCTTCTACTTCGAGGGCCATTTTAAAAAAAAATTGTCCATGAATAAAATAAATAGCCATTAGGACATAACGCATCCTTGCCAAACACTTTGCATAATATCGAACCAGTTACTCAGTTGCATATTTACCCTCACACTTGCTTTGCTTCCTGCATATATGTATTGTTACATTCTCATCCTAATGAAAAGGTATTAGTTTTATGTAAAATTTGACTTAGTCGGTTTTCATCAAATCTCTACGTTTTCAGATCCCCTGAGCTAGAAAGAACGAGTTTTACCAAGGTGTCTGTCTGTCTGTAGGCATGATAACTTTCGAAAAAATGATCAGATTGAATTGAGCTTTGGCACGTTTTTTAAGCCCTGAAAGCAAAGGACAAGTTCGTTAGCCAGCTATTTTTGATAAAAAATTCAAAAAATTAGAGCATTTTCAAAATTTTTGAAATCATTTGTTTTTTTCAAAATTCTATGTACGGCAATTTGTAGTACTAAAAAATCTGAACAATTTATCCTTACGACTTTTTTCGATAGAAATAAAACTATCAGAGTT
This sequence comes from Andricus curvator, assembly GCA_932195095.1. Lineage (NCBI taxonomy): Eukaryota > Metazoa > Arthropoda > Insecta > Hymenoptera > Cynipidae > Andricus > Andricus curvator. The sequence goes on from CAKNYM010023900.1 coordinate 4,513, forward strand.
ATAGCATTTTCAAAATCCAAAAAAACTAACGGAAATCAACATTTTACGCCAAACAACGCACGATATGAAAAAAGTCAAGATAAGAAAAACGTTGCTTTTTGCAAGCCCTACAAGATTATCATGACAACTTTTTGAATTTTTTTTAAAATTCAAAAATTCACATTTTGACCCCATGAAACATATAAAAAATAAAATTAAATAAAAAATTCCATTTTGCTTGCAGACTATGCAAGATACGAAAAAAAAAATTAGACAAAAATTATTATCCATCCAAGAAATATCTGCAAATTTGTTGGTAATTATTTTTTTATAGGACGCGTAGTTTTTGTTTTAATCGTGAAAAATGACAGTACAAAATAAACAAAAAATCAAATTTTTACAATCTCATCCTAATGAGAAGGTGTTGGATTTATGTAAAATAATTTAAATATAGTTTTCTATGAATAAAACAAACACTGTTTGACCAGAGACGGAATTTTCGATTTTATTGTAGCATTTTCAGTAAGTTAAACCAAAACTGTTTCTTAAGCAATTAAGCGTTTTTCTTTGGATTTCAAAAAAGTTTGTGGGTATTGTAATGAGAATGTGTTCCTTAAGTCTGATAGAGCCTTAAGTAAATAAACTTCCTTTTTAATCTAAAATAAAAACAAAATTTACAATCACTTAAAACATAGAGGTTTTGTCTATTTTATAATATTTGCAAGTAAATTTCTTCTTTTTATCTAAGCAGAGTACGATGTGCGAAAACCGAAAAAAGCCGAGTGCGAAGCGCGAGGCAAAAAGTATCCGAGCGCGAAGCACGAGATACAACAACCGCCATCCATTGACTCCGCACTCTTTCAGGACTTCCTAAAGTTTACTTCTATCCACCTTGTGAAACGATTTTTCTACGTCAACAAATGCATTAAACTTTTTTATTTACTCTCAAACTTTTTCTGTGATCTGTCTCAAGCTCAATATCTGATCCGTACATGATATTCCAGGCATAAATTCACTATGGACTTCCCATATCTTTTCTTCCGTTATTTTCATTACCCTATAAATAAGTAATGTTGAATATATTTTTCTTGAAGAACTTAGTGGATAGATAATCGTTATTTTTCAGCTTGCTGGCCTTAAAAAATTGACTTTCTTACAGTTCCATTTTTTACAGAATTTTCTTAAAACTAACCCTTAAAAAAACTAACATCCATCCATACCTTAGATCTAAGACCGCAAGCTCTTAACGCCTTGCCTTCCTCGCTTCGCCTCGCCTCGCTCGCATGTCCCTACTTTTCACATTGCCTTGCATTGCCAAACTCTGCTTCGGCGACTAATACCTAATACTTAACTACTATTTACAATATTTACAGATTACTTATATCTACTTCCTCTCCTATTTACAATCTTTCCTTTTCGATTCCTCTTCCTCCTTCCACCTCTACGCACTCCTCCAACCAGTGCTCCACTCTTGCATCCCCCTTCCCACACGGTTCACACATCCTCTTCTATCTAGAGAGCCAGGACCTATTAAAACCCTCCATGCACCCACATCTCATCCTCGCTATAAGCTCCTGACTTCCTTTCTCTCCTTTCTCACATAAATATTGCGCTCTCGTCCTTGGCATAATCCACACATAGTTCCCGTTAAACCTTGACTCTCTTATTCTCTCTTCCCCTGCTGTCTTCTCTCTCTCCATGCCGTTTTTCTTAACCAACACATGTACCTTCCTTCCTTCCTCGTGCATCCTTCTCACTTCATCATTCTGCAGTCCATTCGTTCTAAGATACCTTTCCCTTTCAACCTCCATCTTGCCACCCCCTCTCATGTTTCTCCTCGTATTTACAGGCCCGACTCCCCGCTAGAATCCCTACACTCGTTCTCCCCGTCTCCCTCCTGACAATATGATTAGGCGTGTTCTTTGCCAACCCCAGTGTGCACTTTACATACCTCTCCTGTGCCCTATGTACCTCTTCACTTTCTTTCCACCCCCACACCTCTACTCCATACAATAGCACACTCATCACTAGTGAGTCAAAGAATTCCATTCTTCTTCCAAAATCATCTGCGAAAAACTTCTTTCCCAACCCCCACACCTGCCTCATCACCACATTTGCCCTCCTCACTCTCTCTTTTATGTGACCATTCACTCCCCCATTCCTCCGAAACAAGAAGCCCAGGTACACAAACTCTTTCACCTCGTGCACCGCCTTTCCCTTCCACTCCCCTCCCTTATCCCTTCCCCCTCCTTTTCTGAACACCATAACCTTGAACTTTTCCGCATTCAGCTCTAAACTGTTCCTATCCAGGTATCTTCTCGACCTTTTCATCATCTCCTTTAAGGCCTCCTCGCTTCTTGCCAACAACACTATGTCATCTGCATACGCTAGTGACCAAATTCTAACGCCTCCTATCCTGACTCCTCCTACCACCCCGGCCTCCAGCTTACTGTCTCTATCCGCAATTAAAATCGCAAAAAGCGTTGGGCTAAGCGGACATCCTTGCCTTAACCCCCTATCCATCCAGAATCCCTCTGAAATCCCCTCCCCTCCTCTTACCTTACCTTTTGTCTCTTCATATATTTCCCTTACCCTTTCGATCAGGCCTCTCTCCACTCCCTTATCCTCCATCGCCTCCCACAACCTCCCCCTAACCACTGAAGGAAACGCGCCTTTGAGATCCACAAAGAACGCGTACACTCTCGACCCTTTCTTCGCTAATTCTCTATCCACCACGTGATGCAGAACGTAGATATTGTCGATAGTACTCCTACCCGCATTAAAGCCCGCCTGCGTCTCCGGCAATATTCCTTTCCTCTCGAAATCCTTCCGCAGCCTCTCCGCCACCACCATCGCGTATACTTTATACGCCGTATTCATAAGCGTAATTCCTCTATAATTTTCCTGATTATCCCTATCTCCTTTCTTATACAGTGGCACTATTAACCCTTCTCTCCACCTTCCTGGGAATCCCTCCCCCTCCATACTTTCTTCACTACCTCCTTGCTTTTGACCTTCTTAACTTCCTTACCTGTTTCTCTATCTCCTCGTCATTCAACTCCTCTATCTCTGCCTCCCCTGTTCTTCTACTCCCACCATCTCTCTTCCTTGAATCTCAGCCTTAAAATGATTCTTAAAAAAACTCCTTCCACTCCTCACTCCCACTTTTTTAAAAAGGACTCTCTACCTCGCTTTTCTCCGGACTCTCTTGGCTGTCTCTCTTCCTCTTCAAGAGATCCTCCCCGTGTTGCACTAGACGCTCTCTCCCTTACCTTCTCGCTTCCTTCGTTCCCACCGTTCCGATTTCTCCCTCTCCCCGACGCGCCGCTCAACACCGGACTACGCGCTGATGGCCGTCGTGGCACGTGGAAAATTTCCTCCCCGTAAATTTCACTAGCAGCTGGCTTTGACGTTAAAAAAGTAAGTGAAGAAAAAATGCTAGCTCAATAAATGACTGATCATTTTAAAGGTCGAAGTGTTGTTTGTACGTTAATGAGACGAAAACCAATGTGGCACACATTTTTTTATGACTTACAGATCCAAAAATCTCATAGAAAGTAAGAAAATTTGCCAGGTATTAACGACAGTGAACTTTAGATAGTTTTCATTAAAATAATGACGAGAAAAATCTGACAAAATTTACGAAGGTACTTTAAAAATTTCTCAACCAATTGGCGTTGGAAAACTTTCAAAATATTACTAATTGTTTGTTTTTTTAACATAAATATACAACCATATTAGCTTTAGTTCTAATTAAGATAATAAAGTGATTTAAATTTGAGGCAGTTATTTGAAGTATCTATAATTTTTTACAATTTCTAAAAATTGTGTCATTGTTTTTTTTTTGTGCGAATTGTGATATTCAAAGAAAGTTTTTTGTGTTAGAAAAATATATGAGAAACAAGCGGGGTTTCTTTTTTTCTGGGTTCGTTCTACACTTTCCTAAAATATGCTTCCGAACCTTTTCTCTGACCTTCATTCATACGTTCTCCAGTGGGATGCCATTCTAAGACAACTGAAGGGAGGGCGAGAACGATACGAGCTAAAAAGGGTACCCCGCTGGTTTTTTGCAACTGTTTTCCAATGCAAACAACTGCCCTTAAATATCGCAATTTGCATGAAAAAAAAACAAGTAAATACTTTTTGAAAATTGCAAATAATTATAGATGGTTCAAATAACAGCCTCAAATTCAAATTACTTCAATATCTTCATTAAAACTAAAGATAAAATGGTTGTATATGCATGTAAAAAAAACGAACATTTTTTTTAAACGGTCATTGATCGAGAAATGTTTGAAGTACCTTTGTGAATTTTTTGCAGATTTTTCTTATTGATTTTTCAATGAAAAACAGTGCTCTAAAGTTCACTGACCTTAAGAACTGTCAAATTTTCTTACTTTTTATGAGATTGTTGGTCTGTAAGTCATGCAAAATTTTCGGGCTCAATGGTTTCGGGCGGATTAACGTACACAACGTTGAGTTTTGAAACGATCGTTCATTCATTAAGCTACCATTTTTTCTTCAATAATAATGTTTCCAACGACAAAGCCAGAGGACTCGAATTTTCTCGCTGATAGTAAATGAATGTTGAAACAACAGTTCACAACTACAATAATCGGCCTAGCCCAACTACTAATGTAATCAGATTTATTTATACCACTAAAAGAATAAACTGTTTCTGAAATTATTTGACTAAAGTAACGACTTATTGTAAGCATCATTTCATCAATTTGTTTAACAGTAGCTTTTTCATTCTTCACTCCTTGCCAGAACTTCGTAAATAAATTAACGCTTCTCAACTCCAGCGTTTTCTCTTATGTTTCCCCATTATGCGTCTTTTCAATCTTGAAAGACCGACATGAAAAGCTTTGAATACGAGCATAAATGACTTCTGCGGACAGATTGACGTCGCAACGTTAAGACTATATTTCAGCGATGGAGTAGCAGCGAAGCCGACGAGGACGTGAGGTGGTTTCAGTGAAGAAAAGTCGATGAGCGACTCTCTTTGTAAAGAAGCTGATGAATCTGAATGGGGCGATTGTCAATTCGCCGACAGCTACCTGCAACCTCTTCCCCCACTATTGCGCTCGTCGGCCGCAAGTTTCCCTCATGCGCTGCTGGTGGGAAGCGTGGACGCATGGAGAGTAGACATAAGGACACCAAAGTAATGTAACCGAAAATAAGTACATTTTTGTCGTATGGAAATGATTACAATATTTCCCGAGTATGCAGTATGGCGCTAGTGTGGCACGCGTATTAAAATGGCAGCTGCCTATGTTGACATTTTACATTATTTACCACTGTGATATGAATGTGATTTACATAGATGGATAAGTTCTTATTTACATAAAAGCAGAATTATATAATTGTAAGGAATTCTATACATTATAGAATTAATTATTAATTATTAATTATCAATTATCAATTATCAATTATCAATTATCAATTATCAATGATCAATTATCAATTATCAATTATCAATTATCAATTATCAATTATCAATTATAAATTATCAATTATCAATTATCAATTATTAATTATTAATTATTAATTATTAATTATTAATTATTAATTATTAATTATTAATTAATTATATTTTTAAATTATGGCCGCCAACGGTCATACCACGCGGAAAAAACAAGTTCTCGTCCGATCACTGAAGTTAAGCAGCGTTGAGCGCGGTTAGTACTTGGATGGGTGACCATTCGAGAATACTGCGTGCTGTTGGCCCGTCGCGTCGTGGGTGTGGTGAGCCCACACTTGTAGTTATTTACTACAATAAACTATCCACCTAGAAACACTACCCGAATCGGGTAGTGTCACGCCTACCCTGAAAGGGAAATGGCTTAATGGTATACTTACTTACTAACTATACATTATATAATTATAATAAATTTATTTATCGCGAAATATCTGTGAATGAAATGTGTGTAATTAAAGTGATCCTGCAATGGTCGAGGTAGGTACTTTAGAATTTATTGCACAAACGAATCGCAATAAACGAATCAACAATAAGTATATAACTTTCCAGTTTTAAATCTTGTACGTTTAAACATCACAGAACTGATATCAAATTTTCACTGAAATATAACAGTTTTTTCGATGACTCAACAAATTATTTAAACGATTTAGGAATTTTGTATTTTTGTTTGAGTCTTCAGGTTATATTTACACGGACCATGACGGCGGCCATCGATACGTGTGCCACACTAGTGGCACGGTCGATAAGATCTAGCATTTCGATGCGTTATGCACATACGACAGAAAAATGATCGTTTTTGGTGAAGTCAATGTACAGGGCTTTGGTCTCCTTATGTCTATTCTCCATGCGTGGACGGATGATGCTCAATCTAGCACCCAGTTATCAGCACCCAGTTAATTAAAAAAAAAATGTAGGTTGGTATCAATGAACTAAAGAAATACGTGGCGCCTGCGCTTTGGCATTGTTGACATTTGCTTTCTTCCTAACCTCCGTTTGACATATCTCGAAAATATGTTCAAAATTTCCATGTTATTTCAAAGATTTATTACGGGATGCGACTTTATATTCGAAGGAGGTTATTTTCGACGAAGTCGCAATCGAAAATATGATATTTATAGTTAGGAGTCGCAAGCTCTGAACTTTTCAGAACCTTAAAATAATGTTTTCACTTGTCAGGATCAAAATAATTTTTTGGGACCAATCCTCTGTTACTAGATTTCAATGATATTGAAAAAATTATTTTCTGATCTTACTCTATTCTATCTCTCTTTTAATTTTATCCTATAACACTTTTAATGATAAATCAGTTTGGTTATGCGAAGAAGGTAATTTTCGACGCAGCCGCATTGATAATTTATTTCTATTTAGCATTCTAACGTATATGATTTTGCGATCAGGAAGTTTTAGAACTGAACAATCTTCAAGTCTCAACTCAGTGCACCAGTTAAATTTAGTCAAGGAAGAAACCAGGGCCATT
>CAKNYM010023901.1:0-21544 GCA_932195095.1 Andricus curvator
TATAATGGAGAGTCCACAATAGGATTGAGAAACCGACGTCTACGTCAAGTCAATGCTAAAGTCGATTTTTCAATCCTAATGTGGACTCTATATAATGGAGAGTCCACAATAGGATTGAGAAACCGACGTCTACGTCAAGTCAATGCTAAAGTCGATTTTTCAATCCTATTGTGGACTCTCCATAATGGAGAGTCCACAATAGGATTGAGAAACCGACGTCTACGTCAAGTCAATGCTAAAGTCGATTTTTCAATCCTAATGTGGACTCTCTATAATGGAGAGTCCACAATAGGATTGAGAAACCGACGTCTACGTCAAGTCAATGCTAAAGTCGATTTTTCAATCCTAATGTGGACTCTATATAATGGAGAGTCCACAATAGGATTGAGAAACCGACGTCTACGTCAAGTCAATGCTAAAGTCGATTTTTCAATCCTAATGTGGACTCTCTATAATGGAGAGTCCACAATACGATTGAGAAACCGACGTAGTATTGACTTGACATAGCAGTAGCGTGGACGCGATGCGCGCCCATGTATTGCCAACTACTTATTTTTATGTGTCGTTCGCGTTCCGCTGTTCCGGTCCATCAAGATTAAAATGGCCCACTCAAGGTGCCGTTCCATGTGGGAAACTCATGAGAGTGACTGGGACGGACGGATGTATTTGTCTCTTTCACTCTCATGAGTTTCCCACATGGAATGGCACCTTGAGTCGGCCATTTTAATCTTGATTTTCCGGAACAGCGGAACGCGAACGACACATAAAAATAAGCAGTTGGCAATACATGCGCGCGCATCGCGTCCACGCTACTGCTATGTCAAGTCTACGTCAAGTCAATGCTACGTCGGTTTCTCAATCCTATTGTGGACTCTCCAAAATAAACAGAAAACCATCACGTAGAAAAAGCAGAGATGTGCGAGACCCGGACCCGATTAAAAATACACGGGTCCGGGATCAACAGTTTGCATTAGGAGATCGAATATGAAAACTTGCGTCCGGGTATCTCAAAAATTCCATTCCGCTTTTTTCGGGTCGGATCTCTAGTAGTAATATTGGAATCAATTTTTTGCAATATATAATGATCATAAAGTTCAAAAAGAATATTATGAATCTTTCTCTAAAAAATAGGTGTGTTAGCATTGCTGCAGCTTCTTCTTAATGCCTATTGGGTTATTTGAAAAACTCGAAGTATCTATCTCGCCAAATTCACAGAAGTAATGAAGAATCGAGTTTCCGTTGTTCAAGATTTATTAATTTAAAATTTTATTATTACATTTTCAGTAAGAATAATTAATTTTCATCCAAGAAAAAGAAAAAAACAGTTAAATTAAACCAAGAAATACAAATTTTCAATAAAAGAATTACATTTTCAACCAAGAAAGAGTTTTCAATCAATGAAGAAAAAAAATCTCATCTAAAATGTTGATTTTCAACTCGAAAATATGCATTTTCTACAAAAATAATTGAATTTTCAACTTAAAAAGACGAGTTTTCAACAAAATAAGTGAATTTTTAACTGAAGAAGATTAGCTTTCTAGCAAAAATAACTAAATTTTTAATTTAAAAAATTCATGTTCGAAAAAAAAAATTCCTATCACATTTGTTAAATTCTTAACTAAAGGAATGAACTTATAACTAAAATTCTGCATTTTAAATCAAAAAAATAAATTTTCAACCAAATAGTTAAATTTCAACCGAAAAGGTTATATTTTTACCAAAAAAAAAAAGATAAATTTTCAATAAAAAATAGAATGGTTTAATTGTAAGTGAGAGAAATATGTTTATAACCAACTGAAATAAATTTTCAATGAAATAGATATATGAATTTTCAACCAAATATTTTAATTTTTAATAGAATTTTCAACATAATAGTTGTATTTTTAATCAAAAAGTTTATACTGCTACCATAAACAAAATTTCAACAAAATAAATGAATTTTCAACTAAAAAAGATCAATTTTTGACAAAAATATAATAGTTTGATTTTAAGTTAAGGAAATAAGTTTTTCAAGCAAATAAAATTAATTTTTAACGAAATAGTTCAATTTTTAAACAAACAGATAAATTTTCAACCAAAAAGATTGAATGTCTATAAAAAAATTTTCGACGAAAAATGGAATGGTTAAATTTTTAGTTTAAAAAAACTTATTTTCAATTTAAAAAAAAAATACATATTTTCTATCAAAAAAGAATAATTTTCAACAAAATACATGAATTTTCAAACAAATATTTGAATTTTAAATGAAATTTTTAACAAAAAATGTTATTTCCTACCAAAAAAAGACAAATTTTCAACAAAATAGATGAATATTTGGTTAAAAAAGATCAATTTTCAACAAAAAATAGAATGGTTTAATTTTTAGATAGAGAAATGAATTTTTAAACAAACAAAATATATTTACAGCGAAATAAATAAATTTTCAACCAAACAAATGAATTTTCTACCAAAAAGATTGAATGTCTCTTAAAAAAAAATTTCGACAAAAAATTAAGTTAAATTTTTAGTTTAAAAAATTGATTTTCACTAAAAACACTAATTTTCAACCAAGGGAAAATTAATTTTCAATACAAAAAAAAATAATTTTCTACCAAGAAAGGATCATCTTTAACAAAATACATGAATTTTCAACCAAATATTTTAATTTTTAATGGAATTTTAAGCTATTAGTTGAATTTTCAACCAAAAAGGTGAATTAGTCACCAAGATTAATATTCTACCAGAAAAGACACACAAAAGTTTCAACAATAGACAGAAATTTTCAAACATATATCTAATTGAATTTTAAACTGAAGAAGATTAATGTTCAAACAAAAATGATATAGTTACATTTTTAGAAAAATATTAATTAAAAAAAAAATAGTAATTTTGAACCGAAAAAATTGATTTTCTACCTTAGAAGAATAGTTTTTAATAAAGTATATGAATTTTCAACCAAGTAGTTGAATTGTCAGCTGAAGAAGATAAATGTGCAACCAAACATGGAATAGTTAAATTTTGAGTTGAAAAAATAATTTTTAAAAATGTTAACAAAATAGTTGAATTTTGAGAAAAAGATTTTTTAACTAAAATGTTGAATTATGAACAAAATAACTGAATTTTTATTTATAAAAGGCCTATTTTTTTAAATTTAAACGCTCAATATATAAATAATGGTTAAACTCTTGTGCATTTCAAAGACTCAAAAGAATACGTAAATCTATGCTACCATTCTCAATTATCTAAATTGAAAAATGAATCAACGAATTCAGAGGTTTTCAAAATTATAACGTTTTAGGCAATTTTAAGTTAGAATCATTAAAAATGGAAAGATTAAATTTTTTTAAACTGAACAATTTTTTAATTAGAAGTAAAATTATTTTTATTTTGGGTTCTTACAAATTTATAATTGTTCAATTGTTATTCATCAATCAAAAATTGTTTTAAAATCTATTTTACATATCCTCTTATAATTATTATTTTTCAAAGTAAAAAGTCATGCAAAACTTTTCCAGAAATCTTAAGCAAATTTTTGTATTATTTGATACCTCTCAAGATCCTTAAACAGTTTCAAAACTTTATTTCAAAATGTTGAAGAATCTACATTTTATTTTAAAATTTATGGAACGTTTTAAAATTTTTCAAATTCTTAAATCCTTGAAAATTAAAAAAGTCACTTAAAATGTTACAAATTATTGTTTGATAATTTTGGATGTCTTTTGAAATCTTTTTTAATATTCTGTTAATATTTATTGTTTGTGACAATTCTGAGTGTTGACAAAATAAAATAACTTTTAAGTTTACTTCAATTAATTGCTAGTTATTTGAGTATAGTTGTGATTTTAATTTTACTTTACCATTTTATATCAACGATACTAAAAAATAAAAGTTATGGCTTAAAGCAATGTGACGAGTGGGTCACGTGACCGGATATCTACCTTACCGATACTTTTTTTATTTCCTAACTTATTTTCACACGAATAGCCACATCGAGTTGAAAATTTGGGATGATAAATAAGAAGCATTAAGGGAGGCGGTTCTGGTCCTAAATTTTAATAATTGTGAAAAAAGTTTTTTTTGTGAATAATTTTTTTTGTTGCTTTTTTCATGATTATTAAAATTCAGGACCAGAACCACCTTTCTTAGTGCTTCTTATTCATTATCCCAAATTTTCAACTCGACCTGGCTATTTTTGTGAAAATAAGTAAAGAAATAAAAAAAGTGTCAGTAAGGTAGGAATCCGGTCACGTGACCCACTCGTCACATAACCTTAATTAAAACTATGAATGATAAAACTTGAACAATTTTTTCCTGAAATAGATGTAATAACCCGTAAAAATAATAGTATATTAGGTCGTCCTAAGAACATTCAATTCCCCGCGTAAAAACGTGTGGAACCCTACGAGTGATGTAAGATATGTTATTCGAAACCACCATATGATGAGCTTGTAGAGCCTCCAGAAAAGTGAGCGTTGTATAGCCCCTTACGGAAATGTTGCAAGAACGTTCTATGAAGTTTATGTTTTTTTATAGGCATGTTTTGTTTTCTCCATTTGTCAAGTTTCTCGAAGACCAGCCTATATTAATCTTCAGATTTTTCATGTAATAAATCTTGTTTTGCATTTTTCACTTCTTCATTCGTGTTGAGAGGTAGCATTTTGATTGTTTTTTCCATGATTTTGAGTGTACGAAGATTTAAAATTATGAAACTCTGCGACGTAATTGCAGATGATTGAAGGTTTCACAGATTCCATTGTTGTAGATGAAAACATACGATTGATATGGGAGTCAGCTGTTTGAGTTGTGATTGATAATCTCGTATGGCGCAAAATTTTCAAAGTGGTTCGGTGCGAGTTAGATTTTTGTATATATGTATGGCTACAGTAAGTTCATGAAATACATTGTGCGTTATTCAGTGGCCATTTGTGGAACTAATAAACCGTCAGTGCGGCGGCGTTCCCAACTAATAAACTTTCAGTAACTGATACTAGTAGGTAAAGGGCTACCCAAACGCTCACTTTTCTGGGGCGTAATAAGCTCATAAAATAGTGCTTTCAAATACGAATTTTTAAATAAAAGCAATTTAAAAAAAAATCTAATCCTTTGTTGACCCTTCGGACTGTTTTCGATAGATTTTGTGGTGTTTTTATCAACACGGAAAGATTAAATTAGGCATATTTTTTAACGGAAATAAACTATTGTGAGATAGAGTGAGTAAATAATCATTGTTTTTCTATTTTGAAGAAGAAACTGTACTGCCTTCTTATTACTTCAATAAAGCTAAACATTTTGCACACTCACGTTCTTTTATTTAACTTTCCTTCTTGTCACGTTTCCCATTTCTACAGGTCTCTTTCAGTTAACATATTTTTTGAATTTGAAAAGTAGTATCAAATAAATCATTTCTTAAATTCCAAGAAAGCAAAAATGTAATTATTTAAAATCAAACAAATTTGCTCTTCTTTTAAAGGTACCTTAACACTAAACTGAAAAAAGATTAAAGAAGAAATGATAATTCAGATCTGGAACAAAGAATATCTGAAGAGAATTATGTTTGAAATAATGAAGTTAGATCAATTATTTCTAAAAAATTTCTCAGTACTTTATTTGAATACCACCAAAAACATCTGCAATGAAAAAAAAATCTGCGAATCACAAGTACATGAATTTGTCATACAATTTATCAACTAAATATGAGTGTTGATGAAATTACCGTGTTCTTTCCTATTGAAAGGACTAGCATCTGTTTATTAAATTTGTTTTAATAAATCATAAAAACTGATCAACTAATTAGGAATTCTTCTGGAATATCATGAAAATTCCTAAAATTTTAAGGTTGAGTTGAAATTCTCCATTCAGAGTCAAGTTCAAGGCTAGCTATAAAAATCTTGAAAGAACAAATTTTTCTCATACTCGTGTTTATTTCATTGAACATAAATAGAACATTAAATAGAGACGAGGTTATCAGTATTCAAGCTTCCTATGTTTTGACGGTTAATGTTGGAAAAATCTCCGTATATAAGTGGTCTGATATGAGCATTCCGACATCAGTACAAAAAAATATTAAAATCATTTGTTGTTCCATAAGTCTTTACGTTTCCATATATATTTTTTTATATACCGGACCACCATGACGAAGCTCTTAATCGTCACTTTGGTGGCACTTTCTTTCGGTGAGTATACATGATGAAATTAAATTAATTAACTAAATTTTTAGTGATTTCGTATGTGATGAATATTTCACAATGTTATTGGTATTGATACATCAAGATTTTATAAGTCACAAAGCGAAGAAGAAATTAGCACCACAACTCAAAAAAGGATAGAAATAAATTATTTCTGTTGCAATTTATAATTTTGTGAAAAATGATACTTTTGACTTAAAAGACGAAATTTTTGAGAAGAATGACGATTCTGATTTAAAAAAATTAGTTTTCCAAAATAATTACAATTTTTCCTTGGAACGGGGAAATTTTTGAAACCAATTATAATGAAGGGCGGCACTACAGAACTAGGTAACTAACAAAATCTGATTTTTTTGGAGAGGGAAAAAACATTCTGTAAAATCGTAAAGGATCGTACACTACGTAACAGCTCAAATGGGGGGGGGGGAGTGGTCAAGAGATTTTGTTATTTTTGGAAATTCGCAAATGAAACAAATAACTCACAGTAATTTTACAGAAATTTAATATAAATTTAATTTACGCTTCAAAGAAAACTGGTGAGTGAAAAACGAACCTAGCCACCAACAAAATTTTTTTAAAAAGTCAGGGATTTAAAAACAACAAATCTTTCAAAAGTCAGGGAATTTCGATAACTTTGAAAAACTGTGAAGACGAATAAATTTGAAATGCAGTTTCTTCTTTTTGAAGATTATCTTTTTAGTTATAAATTTTAGTATTCGATTGAAAATTCAATTGTTTTGCTGGAAATTCGTCTTTTTGGATTAAAAATTCAACTATTTCCGTAAAAAATTTACTTCTTGATTAAAATTTATATTTTTGTGTTCAAAAGTCAACTGAAATCTTTTTTGTATAAAAATTCAATTACATTTTGGAAAATTTGTCTTTCTAATTTAAAAATTCATCTATTTTAGTAGAAATTACATCTTGCTTGGGTAAAAATGCAACTGTTTTGTTGAAAATTCAAATATTTTGTAGAAAATTCAGCTATTTCGTAAAAAACTTACTTTTTGTTTCAAATTTATATTTTGATGTTGAAAAATCAACTGAAATATTTTTTCGTTCAAAATTTTACTCTTCAATATAAAATTTCATCTATTTTAGTAAAAATTGCTTTTTTTTGTATAAAAATGCAACTCTTTGATTGAAAATTCAACTGTTTGGTTGAAAATTTGTTTGTTGTTCAAAATTCATATATTGATGCTGAAAAGTCAAACTATGTAAAATCTTTTTTGGATGAACCACTTTGTTAAGAAATAATTTTTTTTTCTTGTTGAGGATTCATAATTTTAGTTGAAAGATCTTCTTTTTGGTTAGAAGTTTAACGATTTTGTTGAAAACTGATATTTTTCAATTGAAAATTGAACTGCGTGTGTAAAGTTACACTACTTTGTTCAATTTTTTTTAATGAATACCTATCTCTTTGGATACAAATTTTACGTTTTCGTTGAAAATTTTTTTTTCTGAAAATTCATATTTTCTGTTTGAAAATTCAACTTTTGTACAGAAAATTCGTCTTTTGACTCGAAATTTCAACAATTTGGGAGAACTTTTTTTTCTCTCATGACTGAGAAATCTTTATTTGTTGAAAATTCGTCAATTTGGTTTTAAAATTCATTATTTTGTTGGAAATTTAACTATTTCGTTGAAAATTCATTTATTCTGTTGACAATTATCTTTTATGGTAGAAAATTATTCTTCTTGGTTGAAAATTCGTCTATTTTATTGAAAATTCAACCATCATAGTTAAAGATTCATCATTTCAGTTGAATCTTAACCTTCTTTTTTAATCCAGCTATTCCAGTTGAAGACTCATCAGTTTGGTGAAAAAATAATTTTTTCAACTGCAAATTTAACTATCTCATTTTTTGTTGATAATTGATATTTTTCGTTCGGAATTCAACTATTAGGTTGAAAATTGGTCTTTTTTAATTGAAAATTTATCTATTTCGTTGAAAATTAATTTATTTTGTTGGAAAATGTATTTTTTGGTAGGAAATTAATCTTTTTGGTTGAAAATTCAACCAATAGGTTGTAAATTTGTCTTTTTTAATTGAAAATTCAATTATTTTGTTGAAAATTCAACTATTTTGGTGATGATTCAACTATTTTGTTGAGAATTCAACTATTTCGTTGAAAATTCATTTATTTTGTGGAAATTATCTTTTTGGGTATAAAATTATTCTTCTGGTTGAAAATTTGTCTGTTTTATTGAAAATTCAACCATTCTAGTTGAAGTTTCATCATTTTAGTTGAATCTTCACCTTCATTTTTTTAATTCAGCTATTTCAGTTGAAGACTCATCAGTTTGGTGGAAAATTAATTTTTTCTACTGAAAATTTAACCATCCTATTTTTTGTTGATAATTGATCTTTTTAGTTCATAATTGAACTATTAGGTTGAAAATTTGTCTTTTTGATTGAAAATTCAACTATTTCGTTGAAAATTAATTTATTTTGTTGGAAAATGTATTTTTTGGTAGGAAATAAATCTTTTTGGTTGAAAATTCAACTATTCTAGTTAAAGATTCATCACTTTAGTTGAATCTTCACCGGTTATGTTTAAAATTAATTATATATAATTATATAAATAATTTTCAACCAAAAGTATTGAATTTTGAAGCAAGATACATTTTGCAGTCAGAAAATAGAATAAATGTCAACCAAGGTGTTGACTTTTTATGCCAAAAAGGCAAATTTTTTATAAAACAGTTGAATTTTTGACAGAAAAGTTATTTTTCCAAAAAATAATTGAATTTTCTACCAAACTGTTAAGTTTTCAACCAAAAAGGATTAATTTTGTTTTAACTTGTTTAATTTATCAACAAAACTATTTAATTTTCACCCAAATAATATAATAAGCAATCAAATTATGAAATTTTTTATCAAAAAAGAGCATTAGGTAAGTTGAATGCGTTGAACGCTTTACCATCGTATAATCAGATGTAGCTTTCTTCCTGCGCAAATGTTTTTTTGCATTTGATTTTACATCAGCTTCGTTTCAGTACTTGTTTTTCAATGTTCTACAAAGCTCACTAATGAGGCAAAGCAGTTCTTGTCTCCTGACAATTTATATAATAAATTGTACAATTGTCTGTCTTCATTCACTCTTTGTGGTTCACCTAGTAACTACGAGTATGGTATTTGTAAATCTTTTCGGATTTTTCACTTCAGACAAGTTTTTCGAGAGTTATCATGCCAGCCGTTTTGCTTTCGAAACGGAGATGGTTGGTTATCCGCCCTTATACCGAAAATGTGTGTAGCTCTGCGTAACAAAAAAAAATATTGTGAGCAATATGAGTGTACAAATAAATCCTAAAAGTGTCTAAAAGATCCATTGTGGCAACTTTAAAATCATCCGTCGAAATCACTCTCATGTTTAGCCCTTTACACCAGACAACCCCCTTCAATAATGTGAAACTCTAATTCAGGTTTATAAAAAACAAATGCTCTTCAAATCCGAATTGGGAGAAATTTTACTAATTCAATGAGTAGCAATAAATTGCTAGGGTAACATAACATTAGCTTCACTTTTGTAACTTCTAAAAATCAACAATTATTGAAATTGTGAAAGATGTAGAAACTAGCATTGATAAAATTCCAGATAAATTACAAGCCGAACTAAGACATACAATTCTTCCTTTATCTCATCGATACATTAAAAAACCTAACCTAATTTCTGATTCAGATAGAATCATTTCTAAAAATATTGCTTGAACAAAAACCTTTCCCCAAATCAAGATCTCTTTATAACACGTGCTGATATAGGCAACGTTACTGTTATTCTTTATAAGCAGGATTACTGTAACAAAATGAAATTAATGTTAAGTGATAACACATGTCCAAAAATTGATGATAACACCTTAAAATATATACAAAGAGAAACTCATAATAAAATTAACAATTGGAGACTAAAAGGCTTTTTAGGCACTAACGCAGATAGACAATATAACAGAACATACTAATTTGGGTAGAATTTATAGACTTCCAAAAATGCATAAAAATGATTTTCCTTTGAGACCTGTTGTTAGCACTGGTAATTTTCTTACACATACTATGGCTGAAGTTTTTAATAATATTTTAAACTCTGCTTTCCCTAAACTTGAATCTTTTATTAAAAATGTTATTGACTTGAAACAAAAAGTAGATGAAATCATTATTTCTTGCGACCACATTATGATCTCTCTTGATGTAATTTCTCTCTTCACTAATGTTCCTGTCAATTTGGTTCTTAATAGTCATAAAAAAAAGATGATCTTATATTAAGAAAGTTACTGCCTTACCTTTAGATACATTTAAAGGAGGAATAAAAATCCTAATGGATAACACTTACTTTCAATCTAACAAAATTTTTTATAGAAAAACTTTTGGAACACCCATGGGTTCTCCTATTTCTAATAATTTAGCCGATTTAACCGAGAATCCAAAATTTTTAATAAACTAGATTTTCGAATAATTGCCTACTTCAGGTATGTAAATGATACATTTTTAATTATTCCTTAAGACAAAATTGAACTAACTATCAAAGCTTTTAACTCAATTCATAAAAGATTACAATTTACGCATGAAATAGAAAACAATAATACTATCAACTTTCTCAATATTATTATTATTAAAAATGATAATGGCACCATTTCTACTCATTGGTTTCGTAAATCAACCTATTCTGGTCACTTACTTAATTTTCTATAAAAATATCCATTCCAGCAAAAAATTGCTATTATAAATAACTTAGTTGATTCACCTATTCTACTTTCGGATAATAAATTTCACAATGATAACTTAGAAATAGTAAAACATTATCTTTTCTTGAATAACTTTTCACAAAATATTATTGATAAACAAATTGATAACAGAGTAGAAGACCTAACAACAAAAACCTAATTAATAATTCTAATAACATTATCCAAAAAGAATTTGATCCTAAGAGCACTATTACTATCCCCATACTATGGTAAAATTTCAGAAAATATAGAAGGACTTTTAAAAACTTATAGAATTAGCATTACTTTTAGTAATAATCCTAAACTGAATAAAATAATTAAACTAGGAAAAGACTATACAGAAACCTTATAAAAAACTAACGTAGTTTACCGTTTATCTTGTAATTGTGGACAATGGTATATTGGACAAACAAAAAGACCTTTACGCTTTAGACGAAAAGAACACCAAGATATTGTTAGATTCAATTATTATAATGTTCTTAATAATCATTCATATAATAATATTATTGATAGTATTTCTTATTTTTTCCTTTAGGATGAGATTGAAGTTTTGCATCAAGAGATTAATCCTATTAAAAGAGCCTTTGCCGAAATGGTTTCCATTGAAAAAGAACTGGATAATTGTCTCAATGAAATCACTGATCTTGACCATCTTAATGAATCTCACAATTCTATTTTAGAATTATTTTTATAAAGTTCATCACAATTTCCTAACAATAAATCTTCATCCTTTTTGAATTCTTACAGTATTGAATGGAAAAATTAATTTATCTTACTTGCTTCAACTTCTTAAATAACCGTTTAGCACTTCATCTATTACATTACTCTCAAAATTTGGCGGCTTTTTCTTCCTTCTGCTGTATGTTAGGTTAGTTGATTTTTGTTGACAGTCACTTTTGGAATCATTTTTATATGGGAGCAGGATGCTTTCCCATCCTGGTCTGATGATAAAAAATGATTTTTAATTTTCATGAATTTTAATTAGTCAGACAGTTTTTAATAATTATATAAGTATATTCACCACACAAATTTTGAATTTTTCTGATAATTGAAATATGGCAACTATAATCCTTTATTAATTTGAGCTTAAGCTCTATCTTTCTAATGATGATTCAACTTCTGATCAAAGCTTAATTTTTTACAGAATTTTCGTATATTAAATTTTGATTGAATACCCATTCATGTATGTATTTAACTCTACTACTGATTTTTAAATTAAATTCAACCTCGAATTTAACTTATAATTGAACTTGAACTTTACTCCAAAAGATGACTCGGACTTTCGTTACTAATTCGTAAGTGTTTTTTTACTCTCTTTGAAAATTGTTCATCTCAATGATTTGGAAAGATTCTTATTATTACTTTTTCCTTGATGATGGAAATTGTGCATTTCCGAAACGTTGGGATTTGACTATTCTAATAAACTTGTCCGAAAGTGTTGATACAATATTTTGTTGTTCATTTTCTCTTATTTTGGTTTCTCGGACGTTAAAGACTCTTATACTCTGAATTTATATTGTTAAATTAATAATTAATTTTTCATGAATGTTACAATATTTAAAATTCAAACGATAGAGACATTTTCTACTTTAAAAACAAAATACTGCAATGCTTTTTGAAGTGAAATTCATTTTCCCATTGAATTAACCCGTAGCCGTCAGCATGGATCCCCAGGGACCCACTTGCATCCTTGAAACTATGTTCCTGTAAAGGGGAACACAGTTTGGGAATAGAGAAGTCCTCATAAATTTAAAAAAATACGGCGCATTTAATAGGTATACGTCCTTTGTTAATTCGCTTTTTGTTTCTGAGTAGTGTGATTCGGAAGAGCATTCATTTTTGAACTTACTAAACTTTTTAAATAAACTTTTTAAACTTGTCCAACTTTCTAAACATACTGAAATTTCATTCAATTTTACAACGTTGTCATCCGCCCTGGGTCCACAGGTACCCAGAATGCTCTTCCTAAGCTCACTACTCGGAAAAGAAAAGCGAATTAACCAAAGGCATACCCATTGAATGAGCCATGTATATACAATAATTTTCAAAGAAAAACATATAATATAAGTGCCAAAATATACTTCTCTTTCATAAAAAAGACGATTTTCTACAATATTTTTCTTTTAGATTTTCCTCAACTTCAATCTGCAAAATAAATATACTATTTCAAGCAGGAATTAAAACTTATAGATAATTGTAACTGCGAATTTCTAGATTACAAATTGCTTTATTCTTAATTTGTATGCAACATTAAGAAACTTATCGCTGAAAATGCAAGAAAATTCACTTTTGCAAATTTTTCGTTTTTTAGGTATGATTTGTCACTGTAATTTTTATAATAAAACATTCAAAAGTTTTTCTTATGAATTCGTATTTCTGAGATTGTGGAAAATTTATTTTACTATATTAAAGTTAAAAATAAGGATTCAAACGAGCTTTTTCATCTATATAGGAAATCCGCCACTGAATGTATTGCAAGTTGAATGATTTTGGTTATTGATATTATTATTTTTTGTGTCTATTTAGTTTCTTCAAAATAGATAGGTTTTAGTTTAATATTGAAGAATAAGTGCTAATAGTTTAAACAGAACTGACAAAGTGTCCTTCAAAGAAGTTAGGTTGACTCAAATGTATTTTCAGAAAAATTAAACATCTTCGAGGCTTATGGTGAGGAAAAATTGGCTAAAGTACTG
The DNA here is from genome assembly GCA_932195095.1 of Andricus curvator. Taxonomy (NCBI): domain Eukaryota; kingdom Metazoa; phylum Arthropoda; class Insecta; order Hymenoptera; family Cynipidae; genus Andricus; species Andricus curvator. Next base: position 13,578 of record CAKNYM010023901.1, read on the forward strand.
CAGAATCACCAGATTCCACTTTAATCTGAGGAATATTGATAAGCCTCTTCCTGTACACAAATTTAAAATTATATAAATATGTTGAGAACTAACAATTTCAGGTACCTGGTTAGTACAACTATATGCAATTTGATTTATCGTTCGTACAATTTTCACATTTCTTGTATTCCTCCATTTATTTAATAATTTATTATTTGATTTCAATAAGATTCTCTTTATTGTGTAATCAGTTGTTAATGAGCTTCTTTTTGTGCAAGTCTTGGTCTATTAGACACTTGTACTATTGATATTTGACTAAAACACATTATATTTGTGACCAGTAATTAAAAGTGTATATTTCTATTGGATCTACAACGTTTATCCTAAAACTTTTCTGAAATATTGTGTGTTTACTGAGATAAATGTGAAAAACCATGACTTTTATGGGTTCTCCATGGTTTTCATCATGAAAATCAAATTTGCGGATATTTTCACTATCATATTCGTTATCAGCGCGTCAAAATACATAGGTATACGGAGTTTTAAATTAATCGGATGTATGCGCTTTTCGGAAGTGCAACCAAATTTTCAATAAAAATAAAAATATTTTCAACCCAAAATAGAAACTTAAATGATGAATTCATAAGGAAAAATTCATTACTTTATATTGAAAAAAAAAAAATTATTCCGTGCTTAGATATTTTGCACTACACTCATTTAGCAGTAAATATTAATGAACAATACTTTTCACAAATTCCCTTTATTCAGATGAATTCCGTGCGAAATGAGTGAGATTATTTTTGACGGACTGTTCGAATAGCTTTTTCTTTTTACCTGTACGCCAGGGGACTTCAGCGAGGAGAAATTTGGGCATTTTAACTCCCGAGCCACATGTTTCATTTTCACCACTACGCCTCCTCACTGAGCACGGAATACATCCGTCTCACTCTCACCGCTGAAGGATAGTGCATAGTGGTGGAAATGAAACATGTGACTACCGAAAAAATCTGGCTAAGTGGACGGAAATTTCGGTACAAATAGCCCCTTTTCGAACTCTATTTTTACCGAAAAAATCCGGCTGTTTGTACGAACGAATTTTGAATAAAACAGTTGAATTTGCAACCAAAAAGGATAACTTTACCACAAAAATGTTGAATTTGCGACAAAATAATCAAATTATCAACCGAATAATAAAATTTTCAACCAAAAAAGATGAAATCTCTGTTGGATATGTGAGAGGAACGAGGCAATATAAATAGAATTTAAGGAAACAACACTTTATTATAAAGCAAATATCCTATATATTTTGAGAAAAAAGGTACAAGATTGAGTGTTTGATGAAATATGAATTTAGCGCTGAATCTCCAGCAATCCCAACCAAAATGAATTAACTTTGTAGCAAAAATGGGTGGACTGTCTCATTGAGTTCTATCAGTCCAGTTCGCATTTTAGTGGAAAAACGAGAAAAATTAGAAAATAAAGTTAATTTTTCACTGCACTGTGAGAAAAATGGATTATACCGTTCATGATCTTGGATACCATAATTTGAGACGGTCATCCTTATTAAGCCCTACATTCTGAATATTATTCTTTAAATCTTCGATTTTCAAACTTAACATCTAGATTTTACGGCTCAATATCTACAGTTTTCTGTCTCGGATTCCATAATCCAAGATCATAAACGGTATAATCAATTTTTCTCAGTGAGCTTTTTCATTTCGGACTACACAAAGTTTGTCAGACTACGCTACATTTAATGCTCTTATTATATATTTTTGACTGCTTGAGAATATTGCACACCCCTATTTGGTTCCTATTAAAATATATTTTTGGTACTAAAAGTCAACAATTTCTTTTTTCTTTCACAGAATTTAGTTCGCAGGTCAGACGGCGTATACCTGCTGCTCCACCACCTGTCGTCATCACTCGTACTCTACCCGATGGCACATTTCTTACTGAAATACCTGGTGCCAGATTTGCATCTACATCTGCCGGACCTACGCCCCCAAATTTATATTGGGTATTATTCCGATTTCCTGCAGAACGTCTTTATTCAATGGAAGTACCACATGAACATCCTGGAACGCGTCCATATTTTGTCCTTGTAGAGCCACGCACGGAGTATCCTGTAGTAGTAAACGCCAATGGTGACATCCTTGGAATTTATAAGCCTATTTCTAAAACCATTCTGAGATTGTTTGATATACGTGGGATTAATTGGATGACGCTGAACATACACGCCCGCAAGCCTGAATTATATTGCGAAGTTTTTGGAGGCGAGCATCGCTATTAGAGGTTTTTAGAGTGACCATATGTCAAAGTCCATTAGATACGATTTTTGCTTTTGATCCTATTGGTATAGATTCTATAGAGTCAAGCGCAAATACTGTCACCTCGACATCTCGGAAACAAGGGCCCACAGAATCGGGGTAACAAATACGTATCTAATGGATTTTGATCCACTTTCACCCTGTAAAGCCAATGTAAAGCCAAGATATAGAATTATATTGAAAGCTTCAGTCTATTTTTCTTCATTTCCTTTCCTCTCTTTAATTCAATTATTAACGTTCTAATCGTCGAATTAGATAAAATCTTTCTATTTATAAGCTCAGATTCTTGGGAAGAGAAATGAAGGATCTAATGACATCTGGTAATTAGAGCTCATTAGACAATTTATTTAATAATATACACAACTCATAGTCTGATCATATAAACCAAATTAGGGTTATATTGTTTCGTATTTAGCTAATCTGTCCTTATTCTTCTATAATTTTACGATTAGGCGTCATCAGATCGATTTTTGCAGTAGTACACTAAACTCAGGTAGAAAAGTAGACTCTTAGTCCTGCCCACTGTTCATACGACTCGAATTTCCTCTGGATATTCGAAACGCTCGATATTTTGCCGATCAACACGTCCTAGATGTGCACCAGACTCGGATTCGAGAGTAGACTCTCTAACTTGTCCACTTCGCCACTAGGAAGAGGAGAATAAAATTCGGATTCAAGAGTAGACTCTTATCACCTGTCCTTAGAGCTCCCCTGGGTTGTTGTCGGCTCGATAGCGAGTCCCCAAAACAAGTGTCTACGTCGAGCAGAGAATATTTCGTTACTGGCTGGACGCGAGCGCTGCGCGCCATTGTCTTTGGCTGGGCATGCGCATAACCGTCTTTCAGCCGCTCGCTCCGGTGTTCAAACAGAAGTTTGTAACTAATGACACTATGTGGTTTAACTTCTGAACAATCGTTCTATTATTAAAAGTGCCAAGTGACCTTCTCGCAATTCAACATTTATAAAGCGCACGTAAAACGGCTTTATCCTGGTAAGAACAGAACAATCTTATTTTTGTAAATAAAACCTAAAAGTGAACATAAGCATTTTATTCTATTTGCTTCTAATTGCATTATAGCGGAATCGGATAAATTGCCACCATATAAACCAAAATAAAATGCCGTGGAGAAATGTGATAAGTGCCAAAAGGAGTTCACAAAGCACTATTATTCAAATGTGCATATGAGGAAGTTCATAAAGGTAAGTTTATTATTATGACTGTAATAAATAATTATGTAGATATAAGTTTTTAAATAAAATTGTTTATAAATATATACTTACTACGTAGTAGGTACGTCATTTTAATTGTGTTGTGTAATTTTATAGAACAAAGTTTTACGAGAAGTTTATCTACTTAATTTACTTAGTCCGTAGTAGGTACGTAAGAGTTACCTAGGCCTATAGATGTTTTTGATGAGAATTCATGGGTAATATCTAAATTGTTCTTTAACTATTTTTATTATTATTATTTTTATTCAAAGAAAAATAAAAAAAGTACTAAATAAACACGTAAACAGTGACATCATATCAATTATGTTCTATCGAAAATTTCTGCAAATCCAAGTAAATTATGTAAACAAATGTCTATAAAAAATTTTTTTCTGGGCTTCGTATCCTGGGACAAATATTTGTGTATCAATTTTTCTGTTACAGATTGGAATATATACTAGTGTATTGTTAACAAGTTTACTTGATTTACCAGTGGAAACAGCTGTCATTTGTTAATAATTTTTCATCAAATCTTTTAATAATCACTATTTTAGTAATCACCATTTGGTTTTTATACTGATGGGTGATTTTCAATGTTTTTCAATATTCAATTTTTTGTTTATTTTATTGTTTCATGTGCTTCTTCTAATTACTGGAAGTTGAATTAACGGAGGCGACTACGCACTTTTTGAAAACGCTTCTTTCGTTTGAACACCATTTTCTTTTAGTAATCACTAATTTGTGTTTAATATTAGTTTTGGTTTGCAGGTGCGATGATATATTTTCTGATCGCAAGTGCTTGTATGAGCACGTGCGAGAAAAACATGACAAGGTGATACAGAAGAACAACGAAAATTTGAATACGGTTTCATGTGCCAAATGTGGACAGATTTTCAGAAATGAAGAATTGTTAAATAAACATACGCAGAGAACACATGGACCTGATGAATTTCTGCTTGGCCTACTTTGCCTACTTTGTGAAGCAGTTTTTTAGAGGGCCTGCAGAACTAGATATTCAATTCAATTCGAGTCATGAGCTTCAGCTGGAAACTGAAACTGAAGTTTTTAATTCTGATGAAGGTACATTTATTTTCATACTTGTTGAAATCAGAATTATCATATTTTAGTATTGATTTATATTGTTTATTTGCAGAATTTCAAACATGGAAACGCACGATTGAAAAAGATCTCATGTTCTTTTCCGTACAGTCTGGTAATGGCAATATGAAGTATTATCAGTGTCACCGATCAGAATCATCTCGTCCAAGAAGAGAAGGAAAGAGGCTGAAGTGGATACAGACCTGCAGAACAGACTGCCTTGCTATGATCACATTTGAGAACGAAAAAATATCTACATTGGTCTGTAAAACACACGTCGGGCATACTCTCTCCATTGAACACATGAAACTTCAACAGGAAGAGCGAGCCCTGTTGGCTGGACGTTTTAAATTAGGAGTCACATTTGACGGAGTTCTGGATGACATGCGTAAAACAGTGGCGGTGGAAGAGAATCTTTTTCCTTTTTATCTCGTCGATAAGCGAGACCTTTTATAATATTGTCCGTGTTTATGGCTTAGATCGAGATATCGTACATAAAAATGATGCGTTTAGTACTGACATGTGGGTGCAGGAGCAGGTGTCTCTTGGCGATGATTCAGTAGTTTTCTTATACAAGGTGCAAGGAAGTGATTATGACGATCCGCTAGAGGAATAGGATTTTATTATGGTAATTATGACTAAATACCAGCAGGCCGTACTGCCACTGACCACGACTTTTAGTTGATGACGGTGCTGACTACAGACGAATAGTGTGGATTCCGTGGCAACGGCAGAATTCTTCGCAACAGTAAAGGAGAAGGTCGGATTAATACAGGCAAAGGTCTTCATGTCAGATGATGCCCCAGCCTACATTAATGCCTTGACCGCTAGCATGGGATCACCTGACCATCACATTATTTGCAGTTGACACGTGGACAAAAGCTGGAGGACTAACTTGGGAAAGGTCAAATCTCATCAAGAAAATCCGAGGCATACAAAACTTGCAGATTGCTAATGGAAACGACAGGCATAAAACGATTCGAGGACTCTGAAGCAATTTGAAATAATGTGCATGTCTGATCCTACGACAGAAAAATTCGGAGTTTACTTTAAACGATATTACTCTTCTCGAGCAAAGCATAGGGCCTTCTATTAACGGCTTGTTCTTGGATTGAACACGAGCATGTTTGTGGAAGCAACTCACAAGAAGCTAAAATACTGCTACATAGTAAACGGAATCGAGGTGTCGATGAATGCATTAGTCTTCTTCGTTGTTTCGCAAGAGTCATGATGTTCTAAAAAACAATTAGAATGATAAGGAAAAGCCGACATTCCGCATGGAAGCGATTACCCATAATCACCATCAGAGCGAGACTATCCCGGATGACTAGTTTCAAGCTGCTGATAATAACACATGGTTCGTCAAGTCAGCACTAGTTGGAAGAGGACCATACTGCGTGCTCTTTTCTTCTCTCAAAAATATTTATTGGTTGTAACTTCAAGTCTTCTTTCGAAAATTTTCTTTTTGGGCTTACAAGCCAACTATTTTTTGTAGTAAAATTAGTTACTTGATTAAAAACAACTTTTTTAATAATTTTCAAGGTGTTATGTTTTAACCACAGGTCTACCGACTGCCGATCGGGTGCTCTCACCTCTAAACTACTGGAGAGATCGAAAGAAGAATTTTTTTTCAGAAACATGCTGTCTTTTGCAACTAAATCATCTTTTTATTAATTCAATAAAAGTATACATAAAATGAACTGATTAACTTAGCCGTGTATTTTATTTGAATTGGATAGGTCTTCGAACATCAGACATGCCTAGACGCATAGAAACGTATAGATATTTTTTTCGGAAAAAGAACATTGATATGAAGGCTCACTTTATCAAGCTCGAACTATCAGGAGCACGTTACTGGGATACAGTTTGTAACGAGTTACCAACCGAACTAATTTTCAATCCACAATCTAGTCCAATTCGCAATATAATCCACAATTTATTAAAATCTTAAATCCAATCAAATCCATTATCCAATAGAACTTGCAATCCAATCCATTTTCATCCTATTTACAATCTAATTTCATCTGCAATTCAATCTACAATCCACAATCTAGTCCACAATCCAATCCACAACCGGTCCAGGCCAATGCAATCGTGGCGTGGCGTAGTTTAAATAAATACTTGATCAATTTGCAATAATTTTTACCTCACACTTACTGAGAAGTTGACAAAAAGTTGCAATTTAAAAAAAGTAGAAACTTTCTAGTATTATTCTAAGGAAATTTTGTTATGAAAGATAATCAATTATTTAAAGAATTATATTTGTTAACTTTGATTGATTATTACCTCAATTTAAGTGAAGAGTCAAATAGCTTAAAAAATTACTGTGAAAAAAAGACCTTAACAAAAAGTCATATAAAAGAAGCTAATGGCCTGAAATTTAAAAATTAATGTTTGATTCGCATTCTATGGCCAATTATGAAGAAAAATGAACAACAGAGAATTCCTGCGGGATGAAAATTGAAGCTAATAAAATCTCATCAAGTTTAAATTGGTAAGAAGTTGATAATCAATTATTATCAGTCCCGAACCATTTTACTTATTATTTTATTTACTAACAAGAGTGAGGAACATTTTTTTTCAACTTTTTGGTATTACCGTTCAAAGAAGTTCATGAAGTATTTCTAAGTTCAGATCATCTTTTTTATGGATAAAAAAGAGTTATCATGAAAGCAAACAAAAAATAAGAAAAGTTAAAAAAAAATTCAACATTTTTCAAACTTGTAATATATGTATAAAATGAAAATATCAAAATAGGGGAATTGATATTTCTGTTTCAAATGTGAAGTGCTAGAAAGTTTTTGTATTTTGCAATTTAGATTTACCAAAAGGGTTAATAAAAAGGGATATTTTTTAAATATTTAACATATAAAATAGATTTTATTTTTGAACAAAAAAATAATATGAAATAATTATCACAATTACTTGGGCGGAAACAACAACAATGAAGAGAAAGAAGGCGGTTGAGAACGTTGGTTAGAACATTGTCGAACAGGTAGTTCGTTAAAGAGCTAGTGAGTAATTTACAATTGCACCTCAGTGCTTATATAGAAAGAAAAAATTCAGCAAGAAAAAAATAGCCGACATTTGACTGAGAGACCTGGAAAACTGGCAAAAATTCAATATTTTTTGGGATTTGTATGAAACTTCCTGTATATGGGGAACTGAAATTTAAAATTTTTTCTTTGTTTTCATAACAACTTGCTATTTTGGAGAATACGTAAAATCTGGAGTTTTTTGCATTTTTTTCTTTACTTTAATTATTATTTTGTTTCAAACTTGAAACTTTTTTATATATTCAAATTTTTTAAAGTTGTAAATTAAAATAATGTTTTCACCTTTCCCCATTGT
>CAKNYM010023914.1:7142-19735 GCA_932195095.1 Andricus curvator
ATTCTACGAGAATTTTTTAACAATTCAAATTGTGCCAACATCCAAAAAAACTAACAGTGGTGAGCCGACGATCCGAGTGCACCAAGTCGCGCACCAGGTAGTTTAGCACATATTCTACGAGAACTTTTTAACAGATCAAATCGTGCCAACATCCAAAATAACTATCAATGGTGAGCCGACGACCCGGGTGCACCGGGCCGCGCACCAGGTAGTTTAGCACGTATTCTACGAGAACTTTTTTAAAATTCAAGTTGTGCCAACATCCAAAATAACTACCAGTAGTGAGTCGATGATAAGCATAAAGCGATTTTATCGACGTTGGGCGAGCTGTGTTTATTTGAACTCGAGATGTTTGTTTTCATAAGAAGCTTAGGGGATGTCTATGCATGTACACTTCGGTATATATGCGATTCCTGGGACTCATTTTTAACATTTTTAATATTTTATTCGTATTTTGAAAAATTAATTTTCGATTAGTCATAGTTCATTTACATTTCAAAATGTTTGAAAATTTCCGAATTTTGAGTACCGTTTATATTTTTTAATTAAAGCTTTTGACATTTCGGAAAATTTGTGTTTGGATTTTTTATAATAAATTTGGTTAATTTTTTATTTAAAAAACAAATTTTAAGTATTACGCAATTGAAAATATGATTTCATTCATTTCAATACTTAGTTTTCATTTCAATCCAGTTCTATCCAGTTTTAGGCTTGGACTCGTAGATTCGAAAGGCGATATCTTTCACATTACTTTTTTCTATGATGCTAAGAAAAGTCTTTCTGATGACTATTTTCTATGTTGCTAATGTAAATTCACAAGAACGATTAATTATTTAAACAGTTTCCATAAACGAATAAGCTCAATTTGTTTACGGAATCCACTAAGAATATCTTTCCGATGACTCTTTTCTATGTTGCTTTGTAAATTTACAAGAATTAATGATAATTCAAACAATTTTCATACAGAAATTTAATGCTTGCCTACTTTTTAACAAATAGGTAGTTTGGCTATTTCTTAAAAAATATGCTGAATTTTTTTACAGAATTAGCTAAGAATATCTTTCCAATGACTTTTTTGTAGGATGATTTGCAAATTTTCAATAATTATTAATTATTTAAACAATTTTCCTAAACATATTCAGAGTTTGTCTATGTTTCAAGGAGTAGGCCGAATTTGTTTACAGAGTCTCTTTTCTATGTTGCTTTGCAAATTTACAAGAATTAATAATAATTTAAATTATTCTCATACAGAAATTTAAAGTTTGCCTCTTTTTTAACCAATAGATAGAGTTTGTCTATTTCTTAACAAATATGCTAAATTTTCTTACAGAATTAGCTAAGAATATCTTTCCAATGACTTTTTTGTATGATGATTTGAACATTTTCAATAATTATTAATTATTTAAACAATTTTCAGAAACAAATTAAGAACCCGGTCACTTTTCAACGAATGGGATCAATTAATTTAGGGAATCAAGAAAGAATATATTCCCAATAAATCTTTTCTACGATACTTTGCAAATATACAATAATTATTAATTATTTTAACAATTTTCCTAAACATATTCAGAGTTTGTCTATTTTTCAAGGAATAGGCCGAATTTGTTTACGGAGTCTCTTTTCTATGTTGCTTTGTAAATTTACAAGAAATAATAATAGCTTAAACAATTTTCATACAGAAATTTAAAGTTTGCCTTTTTTTAACCAATACGTAGAGTTCGGCTATTTTTTAACGAATATATGCTAAATTTTCTTACAGAATTAGTTAATAATATCTTTTCAATTACTTTTTAGTATGATGATTTGCAAATTTTTAAGAATTATTCATTATTTAAACAATTTTCATATATAAATTAAGAACATGGTCATTTTTCAACGAATATGATCAATTAGTTTAGGGAATCAAGACAGAATGTATTCCCAATAAATCTTTTCTACGATACTTTGCAAATATACAATAATTAATCATTATTTTAACAATTTTCATAAACATATTCAGAGTTTGTCTATTTTTCAAGGGATAGGCAGAATTTATTTACGGAGTCTCTTGTCTATGTTGCTTTGCAAATTTACAAGAATTAATAATAATTTAAATAATTTTCATACAGAAATTTAAAGTTTGCCTATTTTTTGACAAATAGGTAGAGTTTGGCTATTTTTTAACAAATACGCTAAATTTTCTTACATAATTAGCTAAGAATATCATTCCAATGACTTTTTTGTATGATATATATACCATTAAACCATTTCCCTTTCAGGGTAGGCGTGACACTACCCGATTCGGGTAGTGTTTCTAGGTTTTTCTTGTAGTTATGAATAACTACAAGTGTGGGCTCACCACACCCACGATGTGCCAACAGCACTCATGTCAGTATTCTTGAATGGTCACCCATCCAAGTACTAACCGCGTCCAACGCTGCTTAACTTCAGTGATCTGACGAGAACTGGGATTTTCAGCGTGGTATGGCCGTTGGCAAATTTGCAAATTTTCAATAATTATTAATTATTTAAACAATTTTCATAAACAAATTAAGAACCCGGTCATTTTTCAACCAATAGGATCAATTGGTTTATGGAATCAAGAAAGAATGTATTCCCAATAAATCTTTTCTACGATACTTTGCAAATATACAATAATTATTAATTATTTTAACAATTTTCCTAAACTTATTTAGAGTTTGTCTATTTTTCAAGGAATAGGCAGAATTTATTTACGGAGTCTCTTTTCTTTGTTGTTTTTAAAATTTACAAGAATTAATATTAATTTAAATAATTTTCATACAGAAATTTAAAGTTTGGCTATTTTTTAACAATTACGCTAAATTTTCTTACAGAATTAGTTAGGAATATATTTCCAATGACTTTTTTGTATGATGATTTTCAAATTTTCAATAATATTAATTATTTAAACAATTTTCATGAACAAATTAAGAACCCGGTCACTTTTCAACGAATGGGATCAATTAGTTTAGGGAATCAGGAAAGAATATATTCCCAATAAATCTTTTCTACGATACTTTGAAAATATACAATAATTATTAATTATTTTAACAATTTTCCTAAACATATTCAGAGTTTGTCCATTTTTCAAGGAATAGGCAGAATTTGTTTACGGAGTCTCTTTTCTATGTTGCTTTGTAAATTTACAAGAAATAATAATAATTTAAACAATTTTCATACATAAATTTGAAGTTTGGCTATTTTTTAACAAATACGCTAAATTTTCTTACAGAATCAGCTAAGAATATCTCTCCAAATACTTTTTTTGTATGATGATTTGGACTATTTCCTACGATACTTCGCAAATTTATAATAATTAATAATCATTTAAACGATTTTCCTAAACTTATTCAGAGTTTGTCTATTTTCAAAGGAATATAGGCTCAATTTTTTACGGAAGCAACAAAGTATGTATTTCAAATATGAATTTCGTACATTACTTTGCACATTCACAATAATTATTCATTATTTAAATATTTTTCATAAACATATTCAGAGTTTCGGTATCTTTCAAGGAATAGACACAATTTGTTTACGGAGTCAACTAAGATTGTCTTTCCGATGACTCTTTACTATGTTTTATAAATTTACAAGAATTATTAATTATTTAAACAACTTTCTTAAAAAAATCAGAATTTCGCTACTTTTCAACGAATAGGCTGAATTTTTTACAGAATTAACTAAGAATATCTTTCCGATGACTTCATTATGCTCTTCAAATTTCCAAGATTTATTAATTATTTAAAATATTTTCATGAGCAAATTAAGAGTTTGGCAATTTGTCGAAGAAACCCTCCCGTCAAACATCCTGCTCGACACTAGTTAAAAACGAGGTTAGAACGCAGCGAATACACAACTCGGTCATATACGTCGCAGATGGTCATCCATCCGAGTGCTATGCGCGCTCGAAATGGCTTGACATCTGGACTGTTCTCGAGTCGAGATCATTTACTGCGTATTTCTATGAACATTTTTACGCGCCGACATTTTATAGGTTTTTTTTACGAAGTTGCATGAAAATGTTTAGAGTTGCACAATTATTTATTCTGCATCGTGAAGGGTATACATGCGAAGCCGTGTACAAATCAAAATTATTGAAGTAAAAATTAATTTCATGGTATTTTATTGAACTTCATTTCCAAATGAAATAATAATTACATGTAAATAATTTGGTCGCATGCGGGGCGCGCGTATGATGCTCTAGTTTTGTTGAAAACTCGTTTTTTCTGTTGTGAACGGGAAAAGACAGGCCCTTGAACGACTACTTTTATTTTGCATTGAAAATACAGGCTGTTCATTAAGGGAGTGTTCCCATACTACGTAACATTATTTTCGACCTTTTTTACCCCCCACTGAATGCCTTTTCAATATTTTTTTAGTCATAGAAATATTGAAGTTGCTTAATGTAAGTACTAAATGAAATATACAAATTTAAAACTTTTTTTCAATACCATAAAGAATAAAAAAGTATAGTAATAATAATACAATATAGAAATTTAAAATAATTATTTATTTGTTAAAAGTTTTTGAACAATTATATTCGATGCGAAATTAAATTCTGAGAATCGAGAACAGGAAAATAAGTATTAACAGTTTGTTTCAAAATTTAGATATATAAATACAACTTTTATAAAATTATTGAGAAAATTAAAAAAAGATTTTTGAATATTTTCGATGTGTCAGAAAAGAATCCAGAAGATTTTAAAGAATTTATTTTTTTATTTTCTAGGATTTTACAAAATATTAGGAAAAATTCGAGTCTTTTTAAAAGATGTCTAGGACATTTAGAAGTTTGGAAGAAATCAAGAAATATTTGATCAATTTTCGGAAATGTTTCAAAGTTTTTAAATATTTCTAATCTATTGAAAACGTCTCAAATTCGTAAAAATATTTTTAACTGAATCGAATTTTTCTTAAAATTTTGAAAAAGGATTAAAAATGTAAGAAAATTGACTTATAATCTTTTAAATTTTCCCAGGAATTTTAAGATAATTTGTTTGTTCTCTTGAAACCTTTCGAAATTCTTTTAAAGCTTCTAAAGTTTCTTTTTGAAGTCTTTAAGAATCTACATTTCTAAAAAAAATTTAAAGTTGGAAAATCTTCTTGAATCTCTTCAATTCTTCTAAATATTTCTTGAATTTTTCAGTATGTCTAAGTCTCGACCACTTAAGTATATGTATATCCAATGAGTCACTTTTTGTAAGGTCAATAGAATAAAGAGACAATAAGTCTTTTCCAATTGTAATAGACAATGAGACGTTTCGGCTTAGACTGAAGCAATCATCAGTCAAATTTATTAATGTTTTTAAAAATTTTTCAAATAATATGCAAAATTATACAAAGTGCAAAGAAGCGGAAAATCAAAGAAAAACAAGGTGTTTATATAAATAATAAAGAAAAGACATACCTGAGAAGAAAAATGCCAAAAATGGTCATTATTGTATAAAATATAGTCAAAATCAAAGTTAAAACTAAATAAATAAATACGAAGGACGGAAACACAACAAGCCAAGACAGATGGCAAAGTCTGACTGTGTAAGTATATAATCTAAGGCTGGAAAACCAATTAGAAGAAAAATATGACTACTAAAGGTAAAGTAGAGCGCTAAGTTGTTAAAACTTGGTAATTGGTTTTCCAGCCTTAGATTGTATACTTACACAGTCAGACATTGCCATCTGTCTTTGCTTGTTGTGTTTCCGTCCTTCGTATTTATTTATTTAGTTTTAACTTTGACTTTTTGACTATATTTTATACAAAAATGACCATTTTTGGCATTTTTCTTCTCAGGTATGTCTTTTCTTAATTATTTATATAAACACCTTGTTACATTCTCACTCTAATGAGAAGTTACTGGTTTTTTTTTCTCTGATTTTCCCCTTTTTTGCACTTTGTATAATTTTGCATATTATTTGAAAAATTTTTAGAGAGATTAATAAATTTGACTGATGATGGCTTCAATCTAAGCCGAAACGTCTCATTGTCTATTACAAATGGAAAAGACTTATTGTCTCTTTATTCTATTGACCTTACAAAAAGTGACTCATTGGATATACATTTCTTGAATTTACTCGACTTTTTTTTTCTTTCAATCTTACTAAATTGAAACATTTTGCTTTAAAATCTTCTACACTCTTTTTCCAAATTGCAGGAAATCGTTTAATACGTTAAAAAACATCTTTTATTTTTCTCTTAAAGTTCATTTTTTAAAATAAAAAATCATTAAAAATGTCCACGCGAATCTTTAGAAAATTCTTTTTATAATCTTGTCAGACCTTCTAAACCTTCTAATCTTTAAAAATTATTTTTAATTTTTCCTGATTTTGTTCTAATTCTGCAAAATTACAAAAATTGCCTTGAAATCATTCAGATTCTTTCTTCGCAATTTTTGAAATCTTTTAAAATCGTTTTAAATAATCTCTTTAAATTAATTTTTCAGGATAAAAAATTACTTTAATTTTTCTTAGACACATAACAATTTTCTTTTCATTTTCGTGAAACCTTACAAAATTCTTCAAAAATCTTTACAAGTTTCAATTATTTTCGAATCATTTCCAAACTTCTGATTATCGCTTAAACTTACTCAAATTTTTTCTAAAATTATTTAATATGGCAAAATTACAAAATTTTGCTTTAAAGTCTTTTAAACTCTTTTTAAAAATTTGAGGAAATAATTCTAAATTTTTTTTGTAATTTTTTCAATTTTCTCTTAGAATTAATTACAAAACAATCATTTAAAAGTTCCTCATAAATCTTAAGAACATTTTTTTCATTCTCTTGTCATCCTGCCAAATTCAGTTTACCTAAAACTTTTTTAAGTCCTGAAAAATTAAAAAAATTTTCTCAAAGTCTTCCATATTCTTTTTCCACACATTTTGAAATCTTCAAAACTTAAAATTATTCTTTTAAAATAAAATCTAAACCATTTAAAAAATTTCCAGAAATATTGAAAAAATTTAATCTCCTCCAATCTGTTACGAAGGAATTTGTGACCATCCCCACTACTATAGTCTGTCTATATAAGGCCCTGCGCTAGGCCGAAAACGCTAGTTCTAATCTATCCTCTACGGCTGTACTTTCTATTTTGGAAATAAAGAACGTCAAATTGCCATCCAGCAATTTGACTATTTTTTAAAAACTCAAAATATCGTTTTGACCCATAACATTTTGGCGATCCTGCCAGGATCCACTAAAGTCGCGAATTAAATTCTACGGAATGAAAGTAAAATTCACATCGACCAGTGGAACTGGAGTTAAAGGACTCGGTATCCACGGAAACCAAGAGGTTTGAGGATTTTCCTAAAAAATCCATTCTCTACAAAAGTACAGAATTCTACGGAATTCACCGACAGAGAACAGAGAGCAATATACCGCTGTAAAACCTCGGGAGCAATTCCCAGAAGAAGAGGACAGCAGCAAGCAGCCAGCGCGTTGCCGCCACCACACCCGGTTCATCGCAGCATTGTGGAGGAGAAAAGGCTGCGGTTGTCAAGGACACCCCACGAGAAGAACCTGTGAGATCTTCTGGAACAACAATCTTCCAAAAAATACATGTAAGTTATTCCTATGATCACACTTTAGGTACTTTAATGTGCATAAGTATAAATCTCCCTTACTGTCTGAGGAAGGAGACGGAAGTAAAATTTTATAAGTCTTAAAAAAACTTTCAATTTCACTTCCGGCGGAGTAAAGTTTGCACATTAACGTTTCGTTAGGCCTAGCACACCAGCCAACGAACCGTTAACAAAATTAAACCTCACTACCGATTGAGAGTCTGACGTCTGCTTGTAGCAGCATACATGTGAACCTCTCGGTAATAAAACACAGCAACACTGCAATTATAAAACAAAAATTAATAATTAAGACAATGGCATTCCAGTGGTACAAGGAAAACGCCCACTTTAGGAACGAAACAGACGACACAGACAGTAGTGACGATTCAGGTGACGTATTCGCTTCCCATACAGCAGTCATGTCCCAAACATCCTCCCCTGTTCCAACACAACCCACCATCGAAACAACGAACGACCTCCTACGCACAATACTCAGCAAGATGTCGAATTTAGAAACCAACATTTCAACTCTATCAAGGGAAAACGAAAATAGAATGTCGGACATACAGGATTTAGCAAGAACGCTGAGGGTAAGAGGGGAAATTGTAACAGATAACGAACTCATAACCTCAGACGATGACGACGAACCACGAGACCTGTTGCAGTCAACACGACAACCAGCTAATGACCCTACACAGCAGGAACTTATCGACAGAAGTGACACACAGAATAGAAGAAATCCGATCAGATCAGCCATTAGAAAGAACACCAGAAAGACCAGCTTATCGCTCTACTGCAAGCCGGGCCTTAACGCCACTACCTGTCAATGACCCTACACAGCAGGAACTAATGGACAGAAGCGACACGCACAGGAGAGAAGATATCCGAGTAGATAGGTCATTAGAAAGCACACCAGAAATACCAGCTTATCGCTCTACTACAATTCGGCATTCGACCCGACAGCCCAAATCTAGAAACGAGGAAAAAATTCCAGCAAAAGAGATAATACGCACAATACGAACCCTTAATGGGCAGGATGACGTCGGCGTTGAGGAATTTTATAAAGGCAGTTAAGAAAGCGCACAATAGGTGCACTCAACCAGACTTACTGCTAGACATGATAACCGCCGAGAAAATACAGGGAAATGCCGAGAAAGCGATAAGATTCACTCCAATAGGTTCATATGAAGATTTGTACGAGACAATCCGGCAAAACTTAAAACAAACAGGCTCAGTATCAGCATTAAGGAGCAAATTAGAGAGTTCCCGCCAAGGAACATCAGAGACAACACAAAACTTTAACTTAAGATATAGACAGATAGTGAACGAGCTCAAGTATGCCGTCCAAGGTGAACATTCGAGCCCCATGGAAAGAAAAATCGCGTTGAATATCGAGGATCGGGAAACTACCAAGAGATACCCTCTAAATTTGAAGCGTGAAATCGGCTTACAGGTAAAAGCCCAAAAACCGAGCAACTTAACAGAGGCACAAAACCAAGCCGTAGAAATGGATATGTGGCTTAGAGAATCCCAGCCACAAATTTCTTATCTTTCGCAACCGAGGCCAGTCACCAAAAACATGTCACCCAAACCTACAGTGAAACCACCGAATCACGGAATACCACTAGCAACCAGAGCGGAAATGCGTTGCCATAAGTGCAATAAAATCGGACACTTTGCCAATCAGTGCCTAACGAAACAAAATTTTCCTCCGGTCAGTCAACCCAAACGTCCTCCAAATCCCATCCGAAATATTCAGGAGGAACAACATTATTTAGACTAGGAAGAAATGACACCCGAAGAAATAGAAGATCACGAGAACTACGAAGCAAATGCAGAGTGTCTGCAGTATGGGGACGACTGCAATCAATCCTCGGAAGACACCGGGATGGAAGCAGCTATAAATTATTAGTAGATTCAGGCGCTTCCATTAATATAATTAAAGAAGAACACGTACCAGATAAAACCAAAATCACAAAGTACAAAAAGAACTTCGTTATGGGAAACGACCACCACCAACCCCAATTTGCAGTCAACATAGAATATTTTGGAAAAAATCACCTTTTCCACATTGTTCCGGATAACTTCCCGTTACCCGAAGAAGGAATAATCGGTTTGCCTTTTTTCAAACGAGATCAACGATATGCGATTGCACCCAACTATTTAATAATAGAAAATAAAAAATTACCCTTACAGGACGACGGTGAATTTATCCCGAAAAATTCAAGAAAAATATGTACTTTACGTACGGACAAATTCAATCAGCAGGTTTGGATAAAAAAAATAAAACAGTACCTACCGGTCTTTATTCCATCAAAAACGGAATATTGAAAGTACCCATCTTTAATTACAACCCTAGACCAATGAGGATCCCCGATATTAAATACGAGATTGTTAATAATATCCAAATAAAGGAAAAAACCAAGGAAATAAGCGAACCCCATGTGGAACACGCTCAACGTTTAACTAAATTAATGGAAATCACAAACCTCCAACACATCGAACCCGAGATTGAGCAACAACTTGAAACAATAATAGCACTTTATCAAGACATTTTTACACTTGAAGGTGAACCTCTACCATGCACCACTCTGACGGAGCACACAATAACACTGAATTCAGGAAAAACAGTAAATCTCAGATCCCATAAAATGCCTGAGATTCACCAACAATTCATCGAAGAACATACAGGCGAGTTGCTAGAGAAAAAAATAATTAGACCATCACAGTCACCCTTTAATTCACCACTTTGGGTAGTGCCCAAAAAAGGAAATAAATTAAGAATGGTTGTAGATTATCGTCAAATAAACAAGGACACTGATCATGATGCCTACCCGTTACCCATGATCGACGATATATTAGACCAACTAGGACAGGCTAAATACTTCTCAGCCTTCGACATGTCTGCTGGTTTCCACTAAATACCTATGTCCGAACAATCAAAGAAATATACAGCGTTCTCAACAACGAGGGGACATTTCGAGTACAACCGTTTACCTTTTGCTTTAAAAAATGCACCGGCCACATTCCAAAGAATGATGGACCAAGCTTTTCATGAGTTAGTGGGGAAAAAATGCTTCGTATACGTCGATGACAGTCGTTTTTGAAACAACGTTAGAAGAACATAATGGAAACCTTGTAGAAGTTTTTGAACGCATTCAAGAACTCGGACTAAAGCTAGAACCTAAAAAATGTAAGTATCTGAGACCCGAATTAGAATACTTAGGCCACTTGATCACCGCAGAAGGAGTAAAACCAAATCCCGCGAAAGTAGAAGCTGTGAGAAATTTCAAACCACTTACCAACATCAAGGAAGTACAATCTTTCTTAGGACTAGTCGCATATTACAGAAAATTCATCAAGAACTTTTCCAGTATAGCAAGGCCCTTAACTCTTTTAACACAAAAGGCAACGATCTTTGAGTGGACACCTAAATGCCAAGACAGCTTTGACAAATTAAAAAACACTCTGTGCTCAGCACCCGTACTGCATTTCCCAAACTTCAGTGAAAAATTCACGCTCACTACAGACGTCTCAAACAAAGGACAAGGAGCGGTCCTGTCGCAAAACGGACACCCCTGCCTGTTCATATCCAGAACCTTAAACAAAGCAGAGGAAAACTACAGTACAAGTGAGAAGGAACTCTTAGCGATTATTTGGGCCGTTAAAAGACTCAGACAATATTTACTAGGAAATGAATTTTTAATACAAACAGACCACAAGACGCTCATCTGGTTATACAACGTCAAAGATCCCAGCTCGAAGTTACTAAGATGGAGACTTCGACTTGAAGAATATAAGTATGAGGTGCAATACGTAAAATAAAAGGAGAATAAGGCGGCCGACTGCCTTTCACGACTGTTTCCGATAAATGATCAGGACATTCTCACAAAAGCCCAAAATGACATAGATCTAATAGATACAGCCTTAATAGAAAATGAATGATCAGACATAGAAATTTTCGAGACTCCAACGCAGGAACGAGAAATTGATACTCCGGTCCCGGATACTGAAACGGGAATAGATACCGACCTACTTTCTCCAGATAAAGAAGAACCTTCGGATGACGAAATTATCACGACCCAATTAGGCGAAAATGACACGTTTCTTAGCGACTACCGAGAGTGGAAAGAAAACCCTGTCAACAATAACAGAGTTAAGGTCAAACAAAATGCGATGGGCAAACTCTGGAAGCAAATAAACAAAGGAGAAATGCCTAAGTACACCGAAGAAGACTAGCTAAAGTTCCTAGGGTGGTATATCGAAGATTTCAATAGAAGGAAGCTCACTATAGTCAGACTCCACTTCAGTGACCCTACCTTTACACCGATCGAAAAAGAAGAAAGAAAAAACATGCTGGAACACTTGTCAAATTATTATCCAGATTTAGCACTCCACATCTGTTTCAACAAAATAAGAGTATTAACGAAAGAAGAAAGAGAATTAATAATAAGAGAATCCCACAAAGAACACCTAGGAGAAAGTAACACTATTGACAAGGCCAGACGAAGAGGAGAATGGAAAGGAATGGACGAACAAATAAAGAAATTCGTTAAGACTTGCCCGATCTGCCAACTGCAGAAAACGACAAGAATCACAAACCAAGCCCCGGGCATAATACCTGACATTCCGACACAACCAAATGATAAAATAGCACTAGATATATTCGGACCCCTTCCCGTTAAAAAGAAAGGAAATAAATACATCTTGAGCATACGGGATAGATTAACCCGTTACACCATCTTGGTGCCATTAGAAAACGAAACTGCCAAAACCATCATAGATAAATTAATAGAGCACTACATCTATACCTTCGGAGCCCCGCAAACAATCCTAACTGACTAAGGTCAGAACTTTTTGTCAGATCTCATGCAGCAATTCGAAGAAGCTCTGAAAATAAGGCACGTCAAGACGACAGCGTTTCATCCACAGTCCAACGGAAACATCGAAAGGATGCATTCCACCCTTAAAAATCTAATTAAAACCTCAATGGATGAAAATAATAAGGACTGGGACGAAAATCTAAAATTCATTAACTTTGC
>CAKNYM010023926.1:0-15971 GCA_932195095.1 Andricus curvator
GAATAGCTTGTAGCTGGTGTTTAAACAAGCTATGGGCTTGTAGTTCTGTGGACTTGACAAATCTCCGGTCTTAGGGATCAATACCGTGCGTCCTTCCACTAGCCACTGCGGGACGGGTTGTTCTTCGTTTAAAAAAGTAGTAAATATACGAGCTAGATATTGGTGCGTAGAAGTAAACTTCTTCCACCAAAAGTTGTTGATTTTATCTGGCCCTGGCGCTGAAAAGTTCTTAGTTCTAGCGATAACTTTCTTCACTTCTTCAACAGTAATTAGTGGACACTCTTCCTATGGACCTTGTAACCTTTGCCTTCGTAAAACTTTTGTGGCTGGATTACCAACGTACAATGACGGAAAAGCCATCGAAACGAAAATTGCAGAACTTAATGAACTCCAAGGAAACATCTCATATGTAGTTGGCAGACAAACACACGTGGTGCGGGCACAGTTGGTGGATATTCACAAGTTGTCCCACAGCAATAAGGAGAAAATGGCCTTCTACGAGAGACAACTCTCCCAAAATATCATGAAGTTGGACAATCTACAACGTGATGTTGCTGAATTAAAGAATGTCGAAAGTCTAACTCGCGATTTAAGAGTGGTAGTCGCAAGTATCGACGACTACAGCCGAGCAGGCTGCCGAGTCCTTGAAGTCATTTAGGCGTCCCGCCAAGGTCGTATGCATCTCTCGCTTTTGACGTCAGAACAAGTGGAACCAATATACCGTGACATCCAAGACCATCAGCCTGATGTTGTCTTTTCAGTTCCAGGACCGCTGGTTCATCTGGAGAAATTGTCCAGCATCTCCAAGGTCACGGCTATCTACAAGGAACAAGTTCTCAGTGTCCTATTATACATTCCATTTTTGAAATCCGTCAGGTACATGGTGTACCAATTACACTCGGTGTCAGTGCTTCAGCCGATTTTGAAAAACGGATCGGGAAGAGAATCAACGAGAACGCAATATACAAAAATTGCAAAAGTGAGCTCCTGCTGAATCCAAAGATGATGACACTCAAGAGCTGTAATATTCAAATTTTCTACAATAAACAGGGTGAATGGACGAGAATTGCCACGTTAAATGGATGGCTCTACTCATTGGTCAAACCAATCTCCTCAAAATTGCTCTGCCATAATCGGACAGCTGAGTTGGTTCAGTTAGATCAAATAGGAATAATACAACTGGCACCTGGATGTCAGCTCCGGACCAATGAACGGATCTTTCACAGCTCATCCATCAGAACCGGAGAAACTGAAATCATCAACGACCCTGCGCTACATTTAACTTTAACGAAGTTGTCGCCAAACTTAAAGGAGCACCAAAACCTCATGTTGACAATAACTCAAGCGGGCAATCAGCCTGAAGCGTTCTCAACCGAAGAAGAAAATGTCATTAGAAATTAAAAGTCTTCGGATTCCCTGGAACAACAGTTGTACCGGTTGAGCCTGGAGCGGCGAGTTAAAAGTAGACTAACTACACTCATTCAAGGGGCCTACCTAGGTTCAGCTGTCGTACTACTGGGGATAGCCAGTTACTGCTGCCACGCCAAAGTGTTGACAGGAAATACAGGTCTAAAACACTTTATGGGCAGACAAAAATTTCGCCACCCAATCCCGCAACCAGCCAATCCGATGAGGACCGAAAGCGAAGAGATGTCAGCAAATGCAACCTGCAACTTAAACATGAGTGATCCCGCTCAGACCATGGTGTCAAACAACGAAGTGAACGAGAATACTCAACACGACACTCCATATATGTCACCAAGAAAAACGGCAACAGACGATAGCACGCCTGTGGGCGGACTAGCAATAGCCATCCGTGGGATAAAGCTGCCTCCACAGAGACTTCAACCTGCATGAAAATTCACACCAAGAAGGTGCGCGTCTACAGCGAAATAGTTAGATAGGTAAGAACAATATAAAAACGTTACAACGCGAGTTTGCTTAAGCAATCCTATTGAGATACAAGTATTTAGAATTCAACCCTGCCGAGTTAGGCTTTCTTCTCCGTAAACCTAAGGAAGGGAAAGGAGAACAGTTAATGCCCGACCGCCTAAAAGTAAGAATGAATTATGTACGAAAAGACTGTGTGATAAAATTATCATGCCAGTAGGGAAATAAGTAAGTAATCCGAGTGAAGCAGCAGGAGAGGGGGTCAAGGGAATTAACCGATTCAAAAGTAAATGCAGAGAATTTTAATGAAAGAATTGATGCCGTTGCCTGTTTTGCTGAGACGCAGGAGACATATAAGAAATAGAGTTATGCAAGAATATTAAAATGAAAAGAGAGGTTAGATACATCCAAAAAGATAAGGCTTCAGACTCCATCTGATGCGAAGCGTCAGGAGCTATACCCTGCTTATGGATACAATCTCCCGCAATCACCTCTAGATATCGAGGACGAAAAGCGTAAAATCCGGTGTGGTTTGTTACATACCCCCTTCAGACATGCGCATATTAATTTTTATATATTTATAGTGAGAATGGAATGCACAGGCAACGGATGAGGCCTGTAACGAGAGACCGACACGGGGCGTAAAACGCAGCGTCAGCTGACAATACAAGTTGGTGATTGGGAAAGATAGCAAAATTTAATAAAGAAATATTATAACAGAATTTTGATTGCTTAAGCGAACACGTAGGAAAAATTAATTGAAATAGGAAGTTATGATAACTAAGGAATTGCAATAAAATTTTTAAAATGTACCATAGAGTAACATTTAGATAAGTATGAAAGAAGAGAAAGAAAACCGTAAATGTAAGAACTTATACGGGAACACACGTAGGAACCGCGACCTAGTGCGATTCATCTGAATGGCCTTCCCACACATACTTCACCGAGAACACGGGAGACTAGCGTGTACACATAGGCGGGTGATCGTATGGGTGCTCCACGCTAATCACCGCACCAGTGCGTTGACCTGTCGGTTTACATATACTCATTGAAAAAAAACCTTTTTAAATGAGAGGGTTTCGCACCTGATACAAGGGTCACGCTTAATAAACATTCACAAAAGTGAATTGAAAAGTATGACCTGCAGCAAATACTCCTGTAAACCTGAACCAGAATAATTTAAAATTGAAATTAAAATTAAGAAGGAGAAATCTGCAAACTGTAAAAAGTTTCCAACACCTTAGCGAAATACCCACCTGAACTCTATTTCATGCTGCTGACAATTGCATTTTTGGCTAAGCACTCAAAGTCCAACCATGCACAGCAACACGTGACTAACCGAGCAAGTAGCCTCTTGAAGGGAATCTTCTCGCGAAAATTCTTTAACAGACGCCCATCGAGTTGGACACGCGGGCTCTTCATGTTAACCCTTACGGTTTGCCTCCCTCAATAAGATTTCTTACTTTAGTCCTATTTCGCGTCAAAGTGTAAAACTAATAAAAATAGTTTCCTAACGAGGGCGCGTTGGAAACCTCACTTTGGGGACGTTAAACCTATAAAATCTCTTTATCCAACGAGTTCACCGTGGATTAAAATTTATCTCAAGTCTTTCGGAATAACTGGGTTTTCTGGGCACCAGAAAAATTATTACCGAGGCTGACAGTTGTGTGGAAAAGCCGTGCGAAGTTCGGCACCTCCGTAAAATTTGTAATCCTCAAACAATGGAAACGCTTTACGCAATTTCAAAGTCGAATCTCAAAATTTCTAAGAAATTGCCTATTGTAGTTAGTATTTGGATTAGAGGAAAGAATAACAATAAGATGACATGCGAATTTAAATGCACTCCATGTTATCTTGGTTAAAGACCAATTGTTACTCTTTCAATTAAGACAAATAACAATGCGCGTATGAGAGGACGTGTCAGACGGTTACGTGTGCAAACGTGTGTGTGTCGCGGTGGATCTGATAAACATCGGCCCATTAAGAAAAGGGGAAAACTCAGCACAATGACCTGCCCCTTTTCTAATGGTAGAATTAAGATTAACGACAAATGTTGATGAGTACTATGTATCGTTCC
Source organism: Andricus curvator (assembly GCA_932195095.1). Taxonomy (NCBI): domain Eukaryota; kingdom Metazoa; phylum Arthropoda; class Insecta; order Hymenoptera; family Cynipidae; genus Andricus; species Andricus curvator. The sequence continues at coordinate 3,968 of CAKNYM010023926.1, forward strand.
ATATTTTTTTATGCTGTGTATAAATGTATGACCTGTATCACTACTTTGGGGGTTGACATGACAAAAATTTGAATAATAATTTTCTCAATACGTATTTCTCGTTGTTTATTTTGAAAAGAAATGATACCTTCTTATTAACAGCCGGAAAAATGAAAGTATTCTCGGATGACAACAATAAAATTACGTCCCACAAAAATAATAAACGAAGTCTGACTTTGGACCTCGTTCAGTTTGTGTAGCCTCCACAACCCATTAGATATTTTAACAAGAGAAAATGCTGAGAGATTAGAAAAATTGAGCCTGCTCGCAAGAAATATAAAAACAAATTAACGGGTTGTAACACCCGTACGGAATTTTTTTTAAATAGGTTGACTAATCCTCGTCTAGACCCCGGCTAGGAATTTTGGCCCAAAAAACCCAACCCGCTACCGACCAGTCCCTGAGTAGAAACATTGTCAAAAAACATAGCCCGACTAGCCCCCGACTAGTATCCTACTTTTAATGCGGCTATTTCGGCGCGGGTACTATTTTCTTGAGCGAACATTTGGTGCGGTATAGGCACAAGAAGTGAGGCATTTTTGCATGAAATATATAGTCAAATACAGTCGAAACTCCATAATTCGAACACCCATAATTCGAATTCCTCCATAATTCGAACATTTTCTCCGGTCCCTTGACGTTCCTATACTAACGCATGTTTAAAAAACTCGATAATTCGAACTTGAACCCCGATAATTCGAACTTTCGGATATCGAGTGTATCGAGAAATTCGAATTTTTGGTGTTCGAACTTGGGGACTGCAGTCAAAGTAGAACCGTAAGAAAAAAAACCGTCGCTGGGGTTTTCCCGGTGCGCCAATTGAGTGACAGACGGTCGCTGGGGTTTTCCCGGCGCGCCAATTGAGTGACAGACGGCAAAGATATTATCTTTGCAGACGGTCGCCACCATCCTCTATAAAAGAAAATTCTACAGAGCTTACATTCTCAGTCGAGTTTTCGTTGAGTGCATTTCGTATTGTCCAGTTTTCTTATTTTCCATTCTCTGTGTTTTTTTGTCTAATATGACTGATTTAAGTAAGACGAAGTATAGAACTCTAACTTTAGCAGAGAAAGTCGCTGCTATCAGAGAAGTTGAAAAGGGCGTGAGAAAAAAATCGCAGATTGCTGAAGAGTTTCAAATTCCACGGAATACTCTTTCTACTTTTCTCAAGAACAAAGAGAAGATTATTAGTGATTTTTCTACATCAAACCAAAGCAGAAAAAGATGCAGAAAACCAAATGCAGATAATTCGAACACCTCCATAATTCGAACTTTTCAGCCGGTCCCTTGCTGTTCGAATTATGGAGGTTCGACTGTAGTGCGATTTTAGTATGACCCTGTTTAGCACGAACAACGCACGAAATCCGTGCTTTTTGGGTTTGGTTTTTTTTAGTTTTGTTTTGACCCTAGTCGAACTAGCATCTGCGCAGGGCCGGTTTAACCCGGGCGCGAAGGGATGCATCGCTCTCGGGCGCCAATCATTGAGGGGCGCCTGGGCACCACCAGCAAAATCTCAGAAAATCATTGGTATGAAGTTTGTTCCATCTCATTTTTAACAATGAAAATCTTAATTGTGCCGCTATTTGTTTTCGTCCCTACTGCAAAAACCGGCGTCGGATCCTAATCGGATCCTACTAGGAAAATTTTTAAAAGTTTTTAATAAAATTTTCGCAAATTGTCAGAATTGAAAAAACTGACGGAGGATCCGACGCCGTATCCTATTATGAGCCAGCTTCGTATACTAATGGGATCTGGTGTCGGAACCGTAGACGGAACCCGCGCCGGATCCGGCGTCGGAAACGATGCGGGAACCGTTGTCGGAATTTGAGACCGGATCCAATACCGGATCCGGCGCCGGATCCTAATAGGATCGTACTAAGCAATTTTTTAAAAGTTTTCAAAGTCTTATCTAATATCAACGTAGTAAATCTGATGTCACAACAGTCGAATCTCGATGTAGCAAAATGTAACTTAATAATAAATGTGTTATTCATTATTTGTTTATTTTCTATTTACCATAATAAATATTATTAATATACATTATCGTAAATACAAGCATTATTATGATTATTAATTATTGTGATTTTTATAATTTATTATAAACAATTTTGAATGGTCTATGAACACGGAAAATACTAGGGTTTGTAGTGCACAAAAAAAGTTATAACTGTTGTAGACGTATTATCGACGGCTACGCTATAAAATTGGATTGACTGTACAATTGTGCGCTTTCTGAATTAATAAAATAAAAGGTGAAAATATCCCGGAAAGAACTTCGGAAATAGATCAGGAGATCTGTACTCTAGCAAATGCCTGTTTCCGTTTTTAAAAAAACGACCAACTCATTTGCATTAAAAATTAGCAGTATAAAATGACCTGAACTTCAGCGTACAGTTTGATACACTTAAGGGAATCTTTTTGCGATGAAACTTTTTTCAATTTTTCCTCCATATTTGTACGATATATTACCCAATTTTTAAGAATAATTTTATTCAAAGCCTCTTTTAAAGCATCCAACAAGTAAATTTCAAAATTTTGGCGAGCATGTAGATAGCGGACATTATTATGACTTCTAATGGCATTATTGCTGGCAGGGGTGAGGACCGTTTCACAAGGTCCTTTAAAGACAGAGCCTATTGTTGGAGAAAGTGTTTAAACCAAATTTCGAAGGGTTCAGTATTATTGAGCAAGGTAGCCGTTCTCTCCTCGCTACCATTCTTGCCATTAAGTCTCCTCCCTAATAGCACGGAACGTGTAAAATATCCGCCGCTTGGGAACGTTTCAGGAACGTTTTACTGGAACGTTCCAAACATTAATGAACGTTATTGTTATTATTATCAATAAATATCGCGTAAACCGTAAGTTATAGGTCAAAATCGATGGCAGTTTATGATATGGATATCATATTGTAGTGCATACATGCGTTACTCAAAACTCAAAAATGACATCCATTTTTACCTATCTCTTACGGTTTACGAGACTATTGTTGTTAAAAATCTAACTGCTATTAGGGCTAATTACCTAAGCTGCCTTTACCGTAGCTTCAATTTCGAAATTTTCTTATTTGATGTTCTAGAAGAGGCCTCTAATATTATTATTCTAACCTAAAAAGTGGCAAATATATTGTACAAATATGAAGGAACAATTGAAAGAAGTTTCATCTCAAAATCATTCCCTTAGGTGTCTCAAATTGTATGCTAAAGTTGAAATCAATTTATACTGCTGATTTTGAATGCAAAAGGAGTTGGTTGGTTTTTTTAAACCTCCACAGAGACTTCAACCTGCATGAAAATGCACACCAAGAAGGTGCGCAGAAAATTACATCGGAAATGACCCTCAGTTGGCCAAGATATCAATTTTCTACGCAGAAAATTACATCGGAAATGACCCTCAGTTGGCCAACAACAATCGCAACCCATTTTTTGGGTATTTTTTGCTTAGAATCGGAATCCGGGGTCAAAATTTGCCCAGCACGTCAGGTTTTTGAGATATTCTAACCTAAAAGTGCGAAAAATGCGGTTTTTTGTTATATTTGAGGTTATGTTATCGCTATATGTTACATTTGCTCCAGTACAAATCGCCTGATCTATTTCCAAAGTTCTTTCCGGGATATTTTCACCTTTTATTTTATTGATTCAGAAATCGGTCAATTGTACAGTTAATCCAATTTTATAGCGTAGCCGTCTATAATACGTTTACAACAGTTATAAACTTTTTTATGCACTAGAAACATTTTTAACATAACCATATTCGACCTAAAATCAACCGCTCTCGAGTTATTTTGAAAATTCATGTTATTGTTCAGCACTTTCCAACATGTTGACCGTAGCCGTGCACACATGGTCGAGGACTTTTAAAGTATCTTCATAAAGCCGAACCGTCAGTGATAGGTCAAAATCGATGTCACTTTATAATATGGATATCATATTACAGTGTAGTATATGCGGTACTCTAAAACCCAAAAATGACATCCATTTTTACCTATGACTTACGGTTTACTAGATATTTGTTGTTAAAAATGACAGTAATGGTAATTTCCCTTCAGGTACTAGTGAAAAGTTCCCAAGATCGGACATTTTACACATCCCAGGAATGTGCCGTGCTATTTAGGGTACACATTTTACACACTAATTTCACTTGACAGCTTGAAAAACTTTTACCGGTTGCAAAAGAAAACAAACGCGCATAACCTGATAAATATGCTTTATTTTCGAAAGCTGTCTCACTCAGACTTTTTTGTGCGTGAGAAGAGGACACTTCGCGCTTGCGCACCGAGTAAAGACCGTTCACTACTTACAGGCCTGGCACTTATGGTGCCGTTGCTCCTGTCAGATTCGAAAAGGTTTTCCATAGCATTTTGGTCTCCTTATTTTTCCTTGGACATATTGCCATACTAAAATCGCACAAATTCAAATAAGAGAAGTTATGTTGTATCGCATATGTCTGTTGTCCAAAATAAAAACGTAGTAGATCGCATTTGGCGTAAGGGCTACTGTCGAAAGTTCACACAGATTTTTCACACCAAGTTAACCCTTCTTTTGGGTGTTTTTTTTGTGAGGCCCTGGCCGCTTTCCCTTTGCTGTCACCGACCATCATTGAATGGTGCGGGAGATCTTTCATTATGGTTTCCAGGAGATTATAGTGAAACTAGAGTGAGAAGTTCTGAATGAATTTTTTGCAAACAACTATGCATATTTTTTTCTAAGTTGTTACCATTTTTATATCAGATGATTATCCTAATTACTAATTTACTAATTTATTTTTATTTTTTTTTTAAATTACATTTACATATTTATTTAAATACTGTTTAAAATTTTGATAAGGATCCCTGGTGGAAATTTTTGTACAAAAAAGTACAAAAAACTAAAATCATTTTTACAGGAATCTGCCAACAAATGCAATAAATTACAACAAAAATGACAGAAAAGTACAACTTTTTTCTGTTATTCGGACGAATTTTGTACTTTTTTTTGTACTTTTTGTGTATTGCTGTATTTTATTGTAGTTTTTATTTCCTACAAGCATTTACTAAGAAGTACAACTACAAGAATTTACATCTATAAAAATCGAAAGGAATTTACAGGTTTTGCAGCCAAAAAGTTGTTTCTTTTTGACCTAGGATAACAAATATTTAGAAACAGGAAATCTTTGCATCTGAAGTTTTTTTTTAAATATACAGCAATCGGTTGGACACCATATATGCCATTTGAAATTATTTCATTGCAATATTCTGAATATTTGTCATCCTAGGTCGACAAAGGTGAACTTTTTGACGGCAAATAAAAGTTGAACAATTGAAAAAGAATTGAACACGATCATTGACATTGAAAGATTCGAACTCTTGAAGATAAAAATGTTTGCATTCAAAGTTATAAAAACTTAAATGCAAATTAAAACACTCAAAGTGGAAGACTTTTGAATTTAGAACTTTTAAAATTAAAGGTTGTAACTTTTTAAATTTAAGTGTTCAATAATTTACGCGTGTAAAATGGAAGCTTTTAACACTTTTCAATTAAAAAAATGTTGACATTAAAAGCCGCTGAACTGCACATTTCAAACTTTTAACTTTTATACATTGTACAGTTGAAAGATTACAAAAAATAGAAATCTACGCTATCATTTTCAATACTGTAAATTGAAAAGTGAATCAAAAAATGTATAAGTTTTCAAAATTATATCATTTTAATCAATTTTAAGCTAAAAATATATATAAGTAAATATATATATATATATATATATAAATCTATTTAAAAAACATTATTTAAAAATTTTACAGGAATCTAATGAAAATGTTATTATCTTGGAACTTGAATTTTTCCTACAATTTTTCGAAAATCCTGCAAGATAAAAAAAATTGTCTTAAAATCTTCCAGATTGTTTTTTGAAATATTTTTTAATATTCCTTTATAATTAATTTTTCAGCAAAAAAATCATTTTTAGTTTTTTAGGAATTTAGATAAAAAAATGTTATCCTTTCGAAACCTTTCAAAATTCTTGAAAGGCTTCTAAAGTATTTATTCGAAATTTTCCAAAATCTACATTTTGTCTTAAATATTTTGAAATCTTTTCAAGTTTTTATTATTTTGGAATCTTTTCAAAACTTTGAAATATATCTTAAACTTCCTCGATTTTTTTTTCAAATTAATAACTATTCAATTGTCATTTGTTAATCAAATTTTCTGCAATCTTTTTAAATATTCTCTGAAAATTAATTTTTCAAAATAAAAAATCATTTTTAATTTTCCCAGCAATCTTAAGAAGATTTCTTTATTTTCTTAAACCCCTTAAAGATCCTTAAAAAGTTTCTAAATTTTGAATTTTTAATAAGTTTGATATTATTTTGAAGATAACGATAACTTATATACACTTTAAAAAAAGGATTTTTTCATTAAAATGCATTTCCCTGTCTGAATTGTTTAACATGAAATTATTTTGAAAAATAAATAAGATATCTAATTTAAAATTACGTTTTATAGATGTGGATATCTAGGTAAAATGTTAATTAAAAAAAATGTTGCATAACTGAAACTGCTGCTTGATCAGTAATTCATTATGATAGCAAAAGTTCTTGGTGAAAGTGTAATTTTTGTTTTAAATTGTGGTTTTTTGTAAAAACTTATATTACCTGTCCTACAAAAATTGGCAGTAAAGTACAAGTCGAAACGTTGATGCAGATTCTAAAAGTATTGCTTGTAAAAATGTATATTTTTTGTTTAAATTTGTACATTTCCACAATAAACTACCAGTATTTATAACATAATTTTGTGTACAGTTTCCCAATATTTCAACTTTGGTGAAATCCTGTATTTTGTTGTAAAGATTTATAATTTTCTGCAATAATTTACGTAAAATTAAAAGTGTTTTTATTACCTCAAACACCCAAATTAAAAAAATGTTCTATTCTGTAGTTTTCCGTGATACCTTGTAGATTTTTACAACAAAGTAAAAAAAATAGTAATAAAAAGTTATACGATTTTTTGAATTGTAGAATGTTATACTTTATTAATATTTTTTTTTACTTTTCTACAATAAAATACAAGATAACTGATAGCGAAATACTGACGGTGCCCCAAATTTTCATAAATTACACAGATACGCAAAAAATGGGTTGCGATTGTTGTTGGCCAACTGAGGGTCATTTCCGATGTAATTTTCTGCTTAGAATCGGAATCCGGGGTCAAAATTTGCCCAGCACGTCAGGTTTTTGAGATAATCTAACCTAAAAGTGCGAAAAATGCGGTTTTTTGTTATATTTGAGGTTATGTTACATCGCGAAAATTTTATTTTTCTAAAATTGGCTCATGCCATCTAAAAGTAAAACTATCAAGCTTTTAAAAGCTTTTTTAAAATTTAAGATATCAATTTTCTACGCAGAAAATTACATTGGAAATGACCCTCAGTTGGCCAACAACAATCGCAACCCATTTTTTGCGTATCTGTGTTATGCTTCTAGCCTATAATCTTCCAACATTTTCAAATGTTCAGAATTATTATTTGAGGTGTGTCGGCTGTCATTATTAATATTTTAAATCATAAATTTCACAAGAATGAATACAGTATTCATATTGTGCTAATTCCGCTACAATTTACTGTATGAAATTAAAATAATTTGAAATAAAAAATTGAAATATTACTACAAATTAATTAATTAATTAAATATGCTGATTCTTTTTATTCACTCTCATTATCCTTATAAAAATTTTAAACAGTATGTACAATGTGCATGAACATGTAAATGTAATCAAAAGAAAAAAGAATAAATTAGGTAATTATTAAATTAGTATTATCCTCATTATATTAATAATTAATTATGATTTTATTATTATTAAATTAATTACATTATTTAAATGGAATTTAATTGTACTCAGAATAAACATCGTACATGAAAATGGTAACAAGTGAGTAAGAAATATGTATAGTTGATTACGAAAAATTATTCGAAACTTCTCACTCTAGTTTTACTATAATCTCCTGGAAACCGTAATTTAAGATCTTCCGCACCATTAATTGATGGCCGCTAACAGCAAAGAGAAAGCGGGGAAAAAATTCGAGTCGAAATTTGAGCGGGGCCGGGTGCCTGACCTGTGTTTGGCTGTAACGTCATGGCCCGACAAAAAAAAGGGTTAACTTGGTGTGACTAATCCATGTGAACTTTTCACTATCGCCTTTATAGCAACTGCGGCTTACTACGTTTTTATTTTGGACAGCAGATGTTGCGATTTAAATAAATATGACACGATTACATGCGAAATTCGGGACAGATTTTTGTCGGTGTATATTTATTTTTCTACTAAATTCACAGAAAATATGGACAGAGAAGAAAAAATAATGTAATTTAGAGATTTAATTCTTAACTTTCGTTCTTGGATACAGACCTATAAAATCCCAGAACTTTCGATTCAGTAGATTCCTCTTTGTTTCAAAAACCTGTTGACATATTGTGGATTATCAGAAAGCTGAGGCGAGCATGTCTAAGATTTTAAAGTACAAAGTTAAAAAGTCTTGTGTTTTTTTATGTTTAGGAATAAAAATTGTTCTTAGAAAAGGACAAATGCGTGAGTCAGAAAGAGAGGGTTTATCTTTCATGACTTCATAACTCCCATCTTTCCCTGCCTGCCTACCCCTAGCGAAGCACTTGGGTTACCTCTACTGTTTAAATATCTTTATATATCAGTTGTATAGATTATTCATTTATTTAAGCGGCAAATATGTATTGCACTTTGTTGTGTATAGAACGAAAGTTAATTTTTTTACAACTTGGAAAAAAAATTTTTTTCACTATAAGAGTTTTTGGATAATAATTGTTTATTTAAAAAAAAACTATTCAAATAATAAAATTGTTACAACCGTTTTTTATCGATTTCATTATTTAATTGAATAGATATTGAAAAATAAAAAATAATTTCCAAATACACTTATGATTAAAAATAATTTTTTTGTAATTTATTAAAAAAATAAAGCTTTGTTCCATGCAATTGGTATTATTGTTTGGCCCTCGACGTGCAGACTTCTTGGATTTCCCCCAATCAACCTGAAATACCTAATTGGCTGGCACCAGTCTGGCACCGCATCTCCGGTTCGCGAGCGCCGCCTGCCTGGTGGTCGGTGAAGCTTCCAATTCGATTTGGAAAGTCGAAAGAAACCGAATGTTTCAACTCTCGCTTTATAATTCATTTGTATTTCTAGAATGTTTGGTAAGATGCGGTATGTTATTATTATTATTTTTTTTGAAAGCAGATTTGTAAAATGCTTTATGCACTAACCACATTCGAACTTTAGGGACCGTCGGTCTTACCCATTAAAACGAACTCCTTTGTCCCTGCCAACCCATGTTTGCGGAATCCGCTTTCGCATTACCTCAGGATCATGGGGGTGAGGCTTTTACGCAGTGCTTCTGCGTCCTGGTGTTTGATGCCAACCTGGTCTTCTTCTTCTCTCAGCCCCCCAGCTATGATGTACGTATCATCCTCAGTAGCCTGGAAATATCACGCAACCGGCTCGTCGGCCTTCGACATCATGGTTGGATGTATTTGGTTAGGCAGCACGTCCTTGAGGCTTCTTCAACGAGGCTGCCTCTCTGAACGCCATGCACCTCATCATCGCCGGCTGATAGTCTGTCCGGGGCTTTCCTTCTCCTACAGCGCAGAGGAAGCACTGTGGTGTACCTTCGAACGTCGCAGCCTTATGGTCCTGTGCGTAGCAGCCTTGCCGAAAATTCCTCCTTCATCTCAACGAAGGCCTTCAGATTTCCTCTGAAGGCCTTCTTCGTCAAACTTACCTTAATTTCGCCGATGGTTGATTCGCCGAAGTGTTTTATCACGGCTGCCTCCACTTCCTCCGCATCGGTAGTAGTGTCGAGGTCCAAGACCTCGACCTCAGTGCGGGGGACGAGCTCGCGCACGCTACCCCCAGCACCAACAACCTCCTTAATGGCAGCGGACAGCTTGGATCTGCTATCTGCTGCAGGCCCCACTTTCACAAGGACCTCTCTGTTTCGCGTTTGCCTGACACCCTTGATTTTTACACCAAGGTTGTCCGGCTTCACCTTTCGCTTGAGGTCCTTCAGGACATCCGCGTAGCTCAAGCCCTCGGCCGGACTTATGAGGACCGCCTCAAGTCGAGCCCGTCTTTGTGACTTCGTCTGCTTTTGCAGGCTTCTCCTCTTTGTCTCCTTGCTTGGGTGTCGAGCTCACCGTCGCTGCAGCGGTGCGGGTCCTCGGCCTCTTCTTCATCGGCTTCAAAGGATTCGCCTCTGTGGGAATCAGGGTGGGCTCCCGCTCGCGCTTCCCAGGATTGGAAGTGGGAGTTTCCACGGCTGCTTCAGTCTGAGCACCAGTTTGATTTGTCTCCTTCTTCTGCCATGCCTCCTTCTTTTCTTCTACCTTCGCCTTTTTGCCGGCGGCCCATCCAACTTCTGATGGCACAAAACCAAAGTACCAATCAGCGCGGTATATGACATTGTGTATCTTTTTCGCCTTTTCCTGTACCTGCTCTAGTCCATGCCTAATTGGTATAAACATGTTCCTCTTTGTGTCGCAGAAGTTTTGCATCGTTGTGACAACGCCCTGCAACTCTTCAATGAGTTCTGAGGGCGTCTTTCATATTCTTTCCCACCTTGTGTATATCTTGCTTGGCCTCAGTCTTTTGACACATGTCAAGCTCCTCCGTCACGTTCAAAGGACCATCTAACTCCTCACACACGCTTCTATTTTTGTTTTGTTGATAGTTCGCCATTTTGTTCCCACGAGTAGCTAGGGAACTATGTGTCCACCCCCGCTGAGCCCCACATGCGGGGGTATCGTCTGCATACTCTAGGATGCGACCTGATATCCCAGAGACACCGTTTGAAACCCAACACCCTAGTGCCATCCAGTCTTTGGCACGGTTGTTCACGCCTTGACTTGGGAGTTTTTCCTTCAGTACCACACCTGGACCATTTTCCGCGACTGCTTATTGAGCTGTGTAACCGTATTCAGCAGAAACCCTCGGTACAGGGCCCCCCTATTCGCAACCAGGGGACGCGTCCGGTAGCCTGGTCAAAGGCGCCGGGAACATCCAGCACATATGAGTATTGGAAGATTCAGTATTACCCACTTGCTGTTGTCAAAAGTCCGGACTTTTGAAACCCAATGCCAAAAGTACAAATATCAATCGTACGGTGCGCATTTGCTGCATTCCCTATACAGCGCTCACAAATAGTTAAGATAATTATAAAGCTTTCCAGGAAATTCCAGTATATTATAAAAAAAATTCCAATTATTATTATTATTACAGAGAATCTCCTTTATTAGAAAATCCGAAAACCTTGAGGAATTTAATCAAAAATATAGGTGGAGGATCGAGCCCAATTTTAAGTAAAAAGTCACAAACTTGCGTAAAAACGCAGTTAGACCCAGAAGTGCCAGTTACCAAACGAACAAATGTAAAAGGAAGGTTAAACTCATTAAGCAAGTCTGAAGTAGTTAGTAAAAGAAGCATTAGCTGTGACTCAAGGCTCACTAAGAAAAGAGACTCGTCTATGGACACAGAAGGGAAAAGTAGAGACAAAATCGAAACTAATTACGTTGTCTTAAGCCAGGTAAGCATTAAGTCGTTTTTTATTTTCAATTAACATATAGAGAGAGATGCTACCTTGTTTTGTGTAATTTTTTTCATACTTTGCAGGAAGAGTATGTTGAGCATAAAACATCGATTATTCAATGTAAAAGTAATACAAGTGGATCTTGTGTAGCGACAGGGGATGCAGACGGAATTATCAAAGTATGGATTCCGACGCCATCGCCAAAGTAAGTTTAGAACAACAATTTAGACAGATTCTCAGAATCTTAGTTAAAACATTCAAAATGCCAAGAAAAGAAAAAATAAAAATTGGAAAAAAGTAAAAATATTATAATTAAAAATAAAAAAATAATATTCTGCAATGTTCATGAAGCAGAGGGAAGCCTGTGAAATACTACTAAATATT
>CAKNYM010023933.1:0-16277 GCA_932195095.1 Andricus curvator
AGGACGCGCTACGTAGTGGTGATAGGAAACCCACCGAGTAGCAATAGTATGTATATAATTGTAAAATCTAATATTGTATGATGTATAGTTATAAGTTTGCAATTATTATGACGTTCTATTATTCTATTTCAACAAGATGTAAATATGTAAAAACCTACGAAGGTGTACATGGGAAAAAATAATCTAACATATACATAAGAAATTGCAAAGAAAACGTTTTTTTTACGATGTTCTTCAAAAGGATAATCACAATTTCAAAAATATTTGAAGCCTTAACAATTGAGACATTTTAAATTTGTAGTATTCAGTATATTCAATAATTTGAAATTTAAATCTATTCAAATATGCAAGAATTTTGAATCAAAAGTGTTTTTTAATTTATTTTGATCGAAATATTTTAAAATATTTGTATAGAAAGTAAAATCGTTTAAAGTTGCAGTATTAGAAATAAACGTCTTTTAATACTTGTCATAATTTCAGAAAGTTTAAAATCGTATAGATTAAAATCAACTTGAAAGTAGAACAATTGAAAAAGTCGACGTGCTTGAAAATATTCAATATGATCAGTTTCAAACAAAATTTAAAATGGTTCTTTTTTCACCTTTCATTTTTCTCCATACTTTGGCATCCCACAAATTATTCCTTTTGATGAGAAAATATCACCTGATTTTGGTAAAAATTGTAAAAATATATTTTTAGTTTTCGCTCAAGGTGAATTTTGTTCTAAATGCTAGTTTCTGAATAAATTGTCTTTTTTATTGTTTCTGATTTCGTCCTGTCACTCATGGATTGCGTTTTTCATAGAAAAATATTGAACTTGGATATTTTGACATTTATAAAATCACAATTAAATAAACCCAGGGTAAATTTTATAATATTTTTTGAAGGGCATACATTAAGGAGAATCGCGTATGGAAAAAATGTGACAAAAGTACAGCGTTATCGAAAATTCGACTCACTATTACCCGGAAATGACGCGTTATTACTCATTATTATGCGTAATATTTAGGTTATTACGCATTATTACACACTATTACTCACTATTGCGCAATATTACTCATTATTGCGTGTTATTGTGCGTTATTACGAGTTATTGCGCATTATTACGCTATTATTGCGCAAGAAGTATACGGCGTAATACGCGATGTGGCTATCCCCTCAGGGCTGATTTAGGATGAGTTCCACATGCATGAGACAAATTAAACTTTTTGAATTTCCATCATAATTAGAAGGTATTATTTTTATGTGGAAAATAAGTATCACAAATTTCTTTGAATCTCCACGTGCCAAGTCATCGTGAATCCGAAAAAAAAAACAGGTTCTAGATAGTGGCTGTCTGTCGCCGTTGTCGTCTTTATACCGGATAACTTATAAAAGAATCATTTGTTGATAGGACGCGTAGTTTTTATTTTAATCTTCCAAAATAACATTAAAAATAAATAAATAAAATTTTTTGAAACATGACATGAGATTCGAAAAGAATTAATAAAGAAAAAATGTTTGTTCAAAAAACCGTATAAATATGTTATTAATATTTTTTTGATACGACGCGTAGTTTTTGTTTTGATCGTAAAAAAATATATTACAAATAAACTACCTCTCATATGAACTGGGAAATCTTTAACCAAAAAATGACTTTTAACCAAGTAGAAAAATTTTTAACCAAAAGAGGTGGACTTTTTACAAAACATGTAATATTTGATATTTCAACCAAAAAATATTAAATTTTTTAATTAAAAACCGTTAAAGTCAATCGAAAGAGTATTATTAAAGAAATTAAGAATACAAAAAAAAACAGTTAAATTAAAAAAAACTACTTTAAATTTTGTTTGAATTTTATACAAAGTAGATTAACCTTTAATAAAATAATTAAATTTTTACCAAAAACAATAATTTTTAACCCAAAACATTAATTTTTAACAAAAAATATTAATTTTCAATCACGAAGTTTATTTTCTATCAGCATTATGAATCATCAAACAAAATAAATGAATTTTCAACCACAAGGTTGAAATCTTCAACTGGAAAAAATCATTTTGCAGTCGAACAGTAGAATTTTCAAATGAAAAATATAAATTTTCAATCGAAAATGATATAGTTGTATTTTCAATTCAAAAATTAATATGTCAATCGAGAACGAATTTTCAAGAAAATAGCTAGATTTTTAACTAAAAAGATACTGAAATTGAAGATGAAAAAACATAAAAATCTAATCAAAAATAACTTCAAAATGAATCAAGATAAAGCAAAATTTTTATTGAAACGAAAAACCATTTCTTTGAGCCAATGAAATTTCTTTAACAGAGACAAAATGAATATTTTTCTTTGATTTGTAGAAATTTGTTCTGAACCAATGAATCTTATTACAGGGCGTGGATTTCTATTTTCAATCAGATATCTTTTAACTGATCAATTTATAGGAGCTTAAAGCTTAACATTTTTTACATGAACATCATTAAATTTTAATTCTTAAATCGAAAAGTGTTATAAGCTTCCATTTCATATTAAAAATCCAAAAATGTCCTAACTAAAATTTTTTTAACCTTCAATTTTAAAAGTTTTGAATGCAAAAGAGTCCCACCTTGAGTGCTTTAAGTTCAAGTTCAGGTTTGATTACTTCAAATGACAAGAATTTTTATTACAATGACCGTGAAAAAGTTATATGAACCCGGAAAAACTCAGAAATATAGACCACATATCACCTCCAAAAACATGAGGTATTTACGAGCTACTGCTTCTAAATGGGAAAACAAGAAGTGTGTACAAACCTAATCTATACAACCTTACTTTATCACGACCCAGAAGTTAACTATGCACATACATCAGAATCTTGTGCCTTGAATTAAAAATACATTTTCAGCAATATCTCTAAACGTTTTTTAAAAATTTTGTTTAAAAGTAATTTTTTAAACAATTAAATTGTTCCTAAACATTGTGCCTTGTTTATCAATAATAGTATTAGTCGTAAAGAAATTTCAAGAACATAGGCAGATTACTCACTAACATATCTCTACGTGTTTTTTCAATTTTTGCAATAAACAAATTATTTAAACAATTACATTGTTATTAACATTTTCTAGGTTTTTAAAGTTTATAGAGAAAAATATTAGCAAATCATATTCTAATAGAATGGTAAATCATTATTGAAGCTTCCAGAACGTGCACTTATCAATAATTTATAAACTATCTATTGTTTTTATCCCCTCCACTATAGAATTTCAGAATTTTCTATTTTCGACCCAAACTGTTGCGAGAAGTTAGCTGTTTTTATATGGAGGTACACAAATAATAATACTGATAATAAAAAAATGTTATTTTTAATAAAAAATATTTAAAATTTACAAAAAGCATATATTTCAATAATGTTTTTTGCAATTGATTTTTTTTTGCGATCACTTCTTACCTTTTTTTTTAAAATTATGGAATTCAATATTAAATGACGGCTTTTTTGCAGGAAAAACATTCTCTACAACTTTACTTTTTCTTATTTTGAAAATAAATTCTTCTATATTTGAAATCGTACAGTTTGTTAGGGAAAGACAGTTCTTAGGCAAATAACTATATTTGTATCCCCCGAAAAAAATACATATTTTATAAAAATTAAACCACTTTTCATAAAATCAGTAAGAAGTGACAGTGGGAACAAATTCAATTACAAAAATATTGTCAAAATAATTATTTGTCATAAACTTAAAATTATTTTCGTTAAAATTGTTTTTTCTTTCACAAGACATGACAAAACTAATGATTTCAGAAAAAAACAAATTTTTTTGCATTACCCTGAGAGAAGATAGTTATAAACAATAAACAATTATTTAAATAACTACATTTATTAACTTTCTTTATTTATTAATGTACTCAGTAAAAAGTGCGTAAAATTTAAATTTGTAGAAGAAACGGCAACTATCTATCATTAATAAAGAAAATAAATAATAAATAAACAATAACAATTAATTTAAATAATCATTATTTCTGAATTGAATTAATTATTAATTCACTCCGAGTGAAAAGAAGACAGATAGTTTAGATTTTCAGAAAAAACTGCAATTTACAGCATTATTCTAAGAGAATATTATTAAAAATAATAATAAATTGTTTAAGCAATTATTTTTGTCATCATTGATTTAACATTACCTTATTCTACGTGAAAATTTGACAAAAAGTGAATTTTTTTTTTAAACCGCGACTTTCTAACTCTATTTTAAGAGAAAATTGCTAGAAACAATAATAAATTGTTTGAATAATTTATATAAATATCTAATCATCAGTTTAAAGTAGTATTTTATGTATTCAAAACAATTTGCATTAAAAAAACCGCAAAAAGTCATAATTAGCGCCAAAAACTCGTAAAACCCATTTTCTCAATTGTGGGGTTTTTTGGGACCCTCTAAAAAAAACTTCTGGGCCTGATATTTGAAAAGTGAAAATTTTTTCGTATCCTAAGGTTAATTTTGAAGAGAATTGTTGAGTTTTAACTCGATTCAGTCCTAAAATTGAAAACTCTGAATAAAATTTAAAAAAACGTTTTTTTTTTCTCATGGGAAAAACATGTTAAACTTCATGGGGCTTGCGCCACCTCTAAATATAATTTTTTGTGTGGATTCGCACAAATTTCCGGGCAGTATGGAGATAAAATTATTTCCATTATCTTCTTTTTATAAAAAAAAGTGCGCAACCTATTGAAAAAAATTGTTATTGAACATTTTATTGCAACTTGTGTCCTTTTTCCAAAAAGTTAATTTTTGCATTTTTAATATATTTTTATAATAACTGTTTATAACAAATTTGTAGATATTTTTTCTTTAAAAAACTTTTATCTTCTCATTTTTTTTTCGTCTCTTATGTCCCTTTTCCAAAAATTTAATTTTTTTTATTTTTAATCTTATTTTTTACGATTAAACGAAAATCTACTCGTCCTATCTAAAAATTATTATTAACAAATTTGTAGATCCTTTTCTTATTAATTTTTTTCATAAATTGTGTCGTTTTTCAGAAAATTTTTATTTTTTTATTTTTAATGTTGTTATTTACGAATAAAACAACAACTACGTGCCCTATAAAAAAGTGATTGAAAAGGAATTTGTAAATCTTTTTTGATTGCATAATTTTTATTGATTCATTTTCTCTCATATCTCGCACAGTTTGACCACAAAATGGAAATTTTCATTTTTCATTATTTTTTGTTTGATCAAAATTTGAGTTTTCGAAAAAATTCAAAAAGTTGTTATGATAATCTTGTAGCGCTTTCAAAAAGCAACGTTTTTCTTCTCTTGGCTTTTTTTCATATCGTGCGTTGTTTGGCTTAAAATGTTCATTTTCGATTGTTTTTTTGGATTTGGTAATGCTATAACTCTGCTAATTTTGTTATTATTAAAAAAAATCATGAAGTTAAATTGTTCAAGTTTTCGAGTACTATGAACAGCCGTCTGTAGAATTTTTAAATCTTGAATTTTTATCGAATTGGTTTATTGAAAATTCGTTCCTTTTTGATTAAAAATCCATGCTCTTTGCTGAAGGATTCATCGTTTTAGATGAAAATTAATCTTTCTGGTTAAAAAGTCTCGTATTCTATTTCTAGTTGAGGGTGCATCATTTTTGGTTAAAAATTTTATAATTTTTTCAAAGATTCAACAATCATGCTTGAAAGTTATCCTGCTTGGTAAAAATTCATATTATAGAATTGCAAATCCAATTCTTGTGTGAAAAATTCGTCTTTTAGCTTGAAACTTTACCATTTTGGATTAAACATTCAGCAACGGAAAAAAATGAATTTCTGACGGAATAATTGAATTTTCAACAAAAAAGATAATATTTAAAAATGAATTTTCGTCCAGAGATGAATTTAAAAAGTTTAAAATTTAGCTGAAGATTCATCAATTAAGTGGAAAATTTGTTTCTCTGATTGCAATTTTTTGTTTTTTCCTCATTAAAAATTAATTTTTAACTAAAAATTTCACCGCTCTATTTTTATTGTGAATTGATATTTTTTAGTTAAAAATTAAACTGTCTGGTTAAAATTAATATACTTTACTGAAAAAATGTCTTTTAAGTAGAAAATTGATCTTCATGGTTAGAAATTCTACTATTTAGACAAAATTAATTTTCTTATTTGAAGATTCAACATTTCTTTTAGAATTCATTTATAACTCAAAATGAAAAGATCAAACTTTAAAATAATATTCTCAAACATTTTCGTTTTTTCACGTTCATTAATATTAATTTATACATGACTATAACAAATGGATAAAATCAAATAAGGTCTTTTGAGACGTTCGTCTTTATTAAATGTTGAGTTTCTTCGTTTTTGAGATCATATAAATATAATATTCCATGGGTCACTTGAAAAAATTCAAAAAAATTTTTTGAAGATCTCAGATATGCCAGAAATGCATCTAGAAAATTTTCAAAAAAGAGTTGTGATTTCACAGAATTTTACAAAGTTACAGGAAAAATTCGGTTAAAAAAAACTAAAAAGAAAACTAAAAAACTAATACCTTCTTATTCAGGATGAGAATGTACAAATTCCAATTTTACAATCAGATAAGGCGTCGAATAAAAAATGGTGAAAAGCGATTTTGTTGTTTACTTCAAAAGCAACAATTTTTTTGTAAACTGTTCTTTCGTATCTCGCACAGTTTTTCCGAAAAAAGAAATGTTTTAATTTTGATAATATTTTTCACGATTAAAATAAATACTACGCGTTCGATAATAAAATTATCAATAACAAATTTATAGATCCTTTTTTGCTGCGCAACTTTTGTGTTTTTATTTTTTCGTAGCTTGTGTTGTTTGTCGAAAAAGTTAATGTTTTTATTTTCAATGTTGTTTTTTACGAATAAAACGAAAACTACACGTTCTACCGAAAAGTGATGTAAGCCAAATTCGTAGGTACTTTTTAGGTGCATAATTTTTGTTGAGTCATTCTTTTTCATTTCTTGCATAGTTTGACTGAAAAATGGAAGTTTTCATTTTTAATTATTTTTTATGCGATCAAAATTTGGATTTTCGATTTTTAAGAAAAATTCAAGAAGTTTGTATAATAACCTTTTATAGCTTTCAAGTTTGTTTTTTTGAATTTTGCAAATGCTATAACTCTGGTAATTTTTTTTTTCATCGGAAAAAGCCATGAGGATAAATTTTTCGCCTTTTGAAGTACTACAAACAGCCGTTACATAGAATTTTTGAATTGAAAAAAACGGTCTTCAAATGTTTGAAAATGCTCTATCCTTTTGAATGTTTATCCAAAATAGCTGGCTAACGAACTTCGCCTTCATTTTTCGACACTAAAAGAGTATACATAGTCACATTCGTAAAAATCTGTATTTCGAGTTCAGAGGGGCTCAAAACTTGCGAATTTGACAAAAATGTGGGGGAGGAGGGGGGTCAAA
The DNA here is from genome assembly GCA_932195095.1 of Andricus curvator. Lineage (NCBI taxonomy): Eukaryota > Metazoa > Arthropoda > Insecta > Hymenoptera > Cynipidae > Andricus > Andricus curvator. Next base: position 7,389 of record CAKNYM010023933.1, read on the forward strand.
TGTTACACAAGCCTTTACCTTCTCTGATGAGAATGTAAAAAAATCCGGTACAGTAGCGAACCTCTGCCTGATGGTAGAGGAAGCGTGTAGATACTGGAATCTCTGAATGACTGTGGAGCGCTGAAGAGGGTTTCAAGCCGGGGAAATAGGGAGACTTTTATTTTTGAGAGAGTCCGACCTGATGCTGGTAGGGGCGTGTGAATATTCAGAGAACTGGAATCTCTGTGATTGTAAAGCCTTGGGTGGGTGTCCAGGTCGAGGAAATCAGAAAATTTTTATTTGTGAAGGACACTTGATTTTTGTTTTAGTCTCATACACGGTGTAGTCGTACAGAGACAAAAGATCAACTGGATGGTTCAGAAGTCGAAGATCAACTGTCCTCGCGTCAGTCGCACGCATGCGGACCTGAGTGCAGGACGCTCTCCGCTTGGAGGGAGGGTAGGACCCAGGCTGCTGATTGGCCAGTTACGAGAAGAAGAGAGAAAATACCGTGTAGTGGGAGAATCCCCCACCATTTATCCAAACGCCGTGCGCCTGAATCTTACTGAGATATACCAAACTCTTGGTTAAGGTCCAGTGTCGGGGATTGCCTGCAAATATCAGAAATCGGGGAAATCAAAGCGTAAACAGCAGGGACTTCTGAATTGTTTCCAATTGGAATACATAGTATTGCGCGATATACGCCAATGAGTACCCGCGCACTGCCCATTTCTGTTACGCTGCTGGTGTTTTCACGCCTTGGGTCAACACCTTCTCTTGCCCGGCGTGCTGAGAAACTGTGTGGGCCAGCAGTTCTAGGAGAGCACAAACCGAGAGGGACTGAAACCGCGGTTCTGGAGTACTATCATAAAGTCGAATTTGAAAGCTAAACAAAAACATGAGATACAAAATATGTAAAAACAAATATCTCTACCTGAAACCCGCGGATTGTGACAAGACCTATTTTATTAATTTGTCCTAATGTGTGTATATTTATATTTAGAATACCCTTAATAAAATACATGCCAAATATATTTCTAAAATATCGAACGGAACTAGAGTAATCCCCGACAACTGTTGACTATCAATCTTTTCAGCCGAAATTAAAAAATTAAAGTTCGTTACATCTTCTCTTTTCAATATTCGCTTGCTTATTCCCCAATTAATCAAAGTTTTTTCAATTTCAAAATATCCTTTAAACTTTATCAGTGTTCAGATGATAAAATAAGAAATAGGAAAAGTTGATAGACTAAGAAAGACCGAAGAAGGAAAATTTACTAGAGAGGATAGATAATAAAAAAAGCTTAGATTGTCACCAGTCACGAACCGAGAGCGCAGGTAGATGTAGGTGGGCCGAAACTTGCTGTCCAGACAAGATCTTCCTGGAGTACCGATGAATGTCGAATACGAACCATAGATTCACGCTTGAAAATTTTCCTTCAAATTTTTAAACGGTGCTCAAAGGGAAACAATTCAAGATTCTTTCGGTGTTTCTCACCTTTGAGCAAAGGCTTACAACAATTTCCGGCTTTAAAAAAAGAAAATTGTAGAAACCTAAAATTCTCCAAATTATGAAGTTTGCGACAATTTAAAATCCTTGAATTGGATGATTCACAATCTAAAGAATTGAGAAATTGTTTTAATAATAAATGTATAATAAAATAAAAAATGTGTTCCAGAAGACAGCAAATTGAGATATGCGTTTACAGAAATTGTTAATCACAATAAAGAGAATTTCTATTTAATGTTTCATATCCAGTTTGAAAAGGATTATTACCTTATTTTTGGATAATTTCAGTAGAAAAAAATAACTTTCTAGTAATTAAAAAACAAAGAAATTTTTGTTTCGGGAAAACGGAAGATTGAGATGTTAGTTTGTAGAATATGTTATTATAACTTACGATAATTGTTATTTAATTCCTGGCATGTACTTTTAAAATCACCATGAAGTTCTTCTCGCATAATCACAGTAAAAAAACACTTTTTTGTATTTAGAAATGCTAAATGTACCCTTTTCTTTATAAAATTGTTTATATTAAATCATGGGAATGATTTTTTAAATAATTCCACTTTGCTACCCAGGCGGAAATATTATATATAGTTTATATATAGTGTGAAGTATTATATATAATATTCATTTGTTTTATATAAAAAATCTATAAAACAAATGAATATTATATATAATACTTCACACTATATATAAACTATATATAATATTTCCGCCTGGGTAATCATCACAAATGAGGTCATTCTAATTATCATTGAAGAAGAAATCATTTTTCTTTAGAAGGAAACGGAAAATTGATATATGATAACTTTTTATTGAATGCTACATATTGCTACATATATTTTTATTATTAAAGTTCATTACACTAAATTTACACATCCTCCCTTAAATAAAAACTCTAATGATTCAACATTCCAGCTTCTGCGCCTGTCTTCGAAAGATCTCTAAAAGTATTGCCTAAGATTATTTTCTATTTTAATTTAATTTTAATTTTCTTTTGTAGTATAGAAGGAATATTTAGGAAAAACCTATTTTTAGTACAGCGGACTTAAGTATAACTATGGTCTAGAGGGAAGAATGCCAACTTTAAAAAAATTCATTTAGCTATTTTTGTTTACCTTATACTAGATTACAGTCACAGTTTATAATAATAATAAGTTATAATTAGAATGTCGAAAAATCGGAAGTCGTCATACGTGTATCATTCTTTGGTTCACTTGCCATTTTCTTTATCCACTTTAATGTTTTTTCGGTCCACTGAAAATGAAACGATATTCAATTTAAACATTAGCATCATGAATTGCGCGCTGTACGTGCATTTCGTTTCCCAGTTTAAGGGGAAGCATGATTGTTCATGAAAAAAAAATTTAATACATTATTCGTATTTCAATAAAAAAAGAATTAAATTTTCAAGCAAAAACAGTTGAAATAATTTACAAAAGACAAATTTTGAATAAAACGCTTGAATCCTCAACTAAAAAATTCACTCATAATGATTTTCTTTAATTCCTAGGGTTTCGTAATACCAGGCAGAAACCTCTATAGTTTCGGCCAGGTGCCCAACGTACCTCTTTACCGAAAGGGGAAATAGGGTTAGTAGGGAGGAGCAGTGGGGGAGAAAATAGGAGAACAAGGGAGGATTAAGTGGGAAAGGGCAGTAATGTGCGGATGGGGCAAGTACAAGAGAGGAAATATGCGAAGAAATGTAAGAGCGGGTAGTAGGAGAGGACCATTAGCGATAGTAGGGTTAGTTAGAGAAGGGCTGTACGAGAGAAGAGGGTAAGTGGGGGGTAGGCACAGGTAAACTAGGAGAGGGGTAGCACTAGAATGGAAGTTATGGGTGGGGCAGTTATGGGCAAGTGGAAGAGCATGTAAAAGACTGTTGTGGTAGGGAGGCATGAGATGGTAGAGCAAGTGAGGGATAAACGGAGGGAAAGTTGAGTGCGGGACGGTATTGGATGGGAGGGCGTGTAAAAGGAAAGTAGGGAAGGAAGTATGGCAATGGTTGTAGTATGTTAGTATAGGAAGGACACAAGGAGTGGAGAAAAATAGTAGGATTGGGAAAGGGAAAAGAGTAATAGATAAACTAGAGCAGACATGCCCAACTCGGGGAAATTCCCTGCGAGAACACATGTTCCGCGTCCCCTACTCTTTCTCCTAGAGAGCGATAGAGGTGGTAGACGCGTGGGAGAATCTCTACTCTGTGACGTACGTGCCTACCACGCGCATGCGTTTACCACCGCTCTCGCTCTCTAGGAGAAAGAGTAGTGTAGAAGGAATATAGGAGTAAGGATGTATGGCATGGTTAGTAGTGTTAGTATGGGAAGGACAGTAGGATTTGGAAGGGAAAAGGAGGGATAGGTGAAGGAGAGTTAGGTAGGGGATGTATAAATTGTAAGTGGGGTGTGGAAGGATATGTGAGGAAGAAGGAGGGAACTATGCGAAGAAATTTGGTTCCAAGGGAGTAGGAAAGGCGTGGTAGTGGTATTTGGGATGGACCGATAGGTAAGGATCAGTAGTGTAAAAGGTAGGGAATGTAGAAGAGGAGTGAGCAAGTGAGGGGTGGGGTGGAAGTGTGGGGAGGGGGAAAACTTTATCTGAAAAAGTAGTTTGAAATTCATATATTAAACATTAAACAAACTTACTTCAAATGTAGGTCCACTTTTTTGTCGACATCCGCCGGTGCCAAGCATGGTAATGCTGCTGCGTAGATATTATATACTAACTGCCTTGCAGCAGCCTTTGATGCGGAAGGATGTTTATTAAAATAATCGAAAAAAGCTTTAAACTGGTATGCTACGTTGTCCATACTAATATTGTCGTCAGAAACTTTACAGTTCTTCAAATCATCAGCCGATACATCAAAAAAGTTTTTCAATTAGTCTCGTGGGTTAGGTGGGTCTACTGGCAGGGCGTCATTAGTTTTGCTTTCTGAAAATCCTGAACATTGAGAAAAAATTACATTAGTAATAGAAACGTCGGATACTCTATTAAAAAAAAGGTTTCAAATCAGGGACCATTCACAAATTATGTAAAACGACTTCTGGGGTGGAATACTTTTTTCAGTTGAAAAATTAATTTTAAAAAAAGAAAGTAAATCCAATTCTTCAACAACATTCTTGAATTTTCAGACAAATAATGAATCTTCGACAAAACATTTTCAGTAAAAAAGAATTAATTTACAAAAAAAAGGTTCACCAACAAATGAGTTAAATATTCAATCGAGAAGATTAATTTTTGACTAAAAGGCAAATTTTCAACAAGGTATATGAATTGTCAACAAAATTCAATAATTATCGACCAATTAGTTGAATTTTAAACTAAAAAAGTTGAATTGTCAATCAAAAGCGGAATACTTTTTAAGTTGAAAAATTAATTTCCAACCAAAAGAAGACGAATTTCAAACAACAAATTTTAGACAAAATAGTTAAATTTCCATCCAAAAACTGAATTTCTCACAAAAGCTATGAATCTTTAACTGAAAAAATACAGTTGTTCAACTTTCAACCATGTAGTTGAACTTTAATTTAAAAAAAATTAAATCAAAAATGGATTAGTTAAATTTTCAGTTAAAAACATTAATTTTTAAGCAAAAAGACCGTATTTTCAATAAGATGGTTCAATATTGACAAAAAAAGGAATGTTCATTTACGAAGAATAATTTCCTACCAAAAAATGTAAATTATCAAGTAAATACGATAAACTTTTGAACTAAAAATGGAAACGGAAAATTTTCAGTGTAAAACTTGTAGTAGTTGATATTTCAGACCAAAAAAATTCAATTTTACATATGAATCATTGAAAAAGTCAGAAAAACGCCTATTACAATTTGTGGATGACCTCAAGAAATGATTTGTTTTAATTAATTTATTTTCTTCACTTTTACTCACCGACAGAAATTGCCACCAACGTGAGGATGAAGAGCTTCATCCTGGACGTGATTCAAAATTTACACACAAAAAATCGGAGAAAAAGACTTTTAGTAGAAACAGTAATTTTACTTTTTTCTGTTCCTGATAATGTCGAGGTACTGCTCTTGGGCCACTTATATACTGAGATTTTTGACACAGTTACCTTTTCTCTACTTAAAGTGGGTTTATCACTAATAGGAAAGACGCGTATGAAACGCATTCCTTCTCATCAAGGTTCTATTTACCAGACCTTAAACTCAGTCTGAATAACACGTTTTTCAACCAGAATTTAAAATTCCACGCGCTTTTTAATTCGATTGTTTTTGATACTTTTTTTTTAAATATTTTCAAGCTGAAAATTGAATCATTTTGCAGAAATTCGTTCTTTTGCTTTGAAAGTTCAATATTCCGGATGAATATATCTTTCTTCATTGCCCGAAAAATCATTTTTGGTGAAAAATTCAATTTCTTCTTTTAAAATGACACCATTTGATAAAAAAAAAAAAAAAAATTACTTGAGGGTACAAATTAAATTGTTTCGTAGAGTGTTTGTCTTTCTGATTTCAAAATTCAACATTTTTTATAAAAACTGTTTCCTTTCTTGCCTGAAAAATCTTTCTTGGTTGAAGATTGATCATTTTAGTAAGGAATTTATTTCTATGGCTAAACATTTTACTACTTTGGTAAAAATTCGTGGCTATTTTTTTTTGTAGAAAATTTATGTTTTTTGTCATAAATTCTACTACATTGTTAAAAACTTTTTTTTTAATATTCATCATTTCAGTTGAAAATTCATCTTTTTGGCAGAAAATTGAATTATTTTGCTAAAAATTCGTTCTGTTTCTTGTTTAAAACTCGACTTTTTCTGTAAAAAATGCAGTTTCCCCTTTAAAAATTCATCTTCTTGATTGAAAATTAATTCTTCTAATTGAAGATTTATTATTACAATTAAAAAATTCTACTATTTTTATGGAAATTCAACAATTTTGTTGAAATTCCTTTTTTTTGGGTAGAAAATTCAACCACAATGTTAAAAATGTACTTTTTTGGTTAAAGAATCATTATTTTCGTCAAAATGGTATGTACTTGGTAGGAACTTCAACTATTTGGGCCAAAATTCATGTATCTTGTTAAAAATTAGACTTTTTTGTCAAACGTTCATGTTTTCAAGACTCATCGTTTTTGTTAGAAATTATTTTCTTTGTTAAAAAATGTAACTATTTGGTGAAATTGTTTTGGCTGAAAATTATGTATGTTAACTGAGTGTGGATGTGTCACATTTGTAGTTGAAAATCAATCGTACTTTTTTTTAGAAAATTAATGTCTTTGGTTAAATATTAATTTTTTTAAAAAATCGAAGAAATTAAAAAATATCTGATAAATTTGCGAAAGTCTTTCAGAGTCTAAAATATTTTTGTGATTTCTTCAAAACTTCTTAAATTCCAAAATATCTTTTAAACTTACTCGAATAATTTATAAACTTTTTTTTTAATTCTTCAACACTAAAAAATTGTTTGAAAATCTTTTAGATACTTTTCTTAGAATCAAAAATCTTCACAAATGTTTTGAACTCTTATCAAATATTCTCATGCATTTAATTTATCAAATTGAAAAATCATTTTAAATTTTCCTAGGAACTTGAAAAAAAATTTCATTCTCTTGAAATCTTTTAAATGCCTTAAAGGGCTTCTAATTTTTTTCAAAATCTTCAAAAATTGACATTATTCTTCAATTCTTGGAAATCATTTCATTTTTAATCTTTTCATTCATTTAATCTTTTTTTGTTGAACATTCAACTATTTTGTTAACTATTGCATTTCAGAGAATGAAGTTAATCAAAATTTTAATGATGATAAATGTTTATAGTTGGCGGGAATTTGTTGCTCTTTTTTTGCTTTCCGATGACATACAATACGTTTCCCAAAAAACTACCCTACGTCATACATAGCTACCCCTCATAATAAAAAATTCACACCTTCTATAATTTCCCCCGAAAACTACCCTGCCACGTAAATTTATATAGCGGAACTTACACATACTTATATCAAACGCATCAAAAATAATAATATTCAAAAAAAATTGTCAGGGGCGACTTTTTCCATTTTTTCCCTGCGATTCCCAATGTAAAATGTCATATAAAAAAATTGCCTCAAACGAAAAATAAGAATTTTTAACAAAATTGGTGAATCATTAGCCAAAAAGTTATATTTTCAATCAAAGCGATAAATTTTGAACTAGAATGATGAATCTTTGGCAAAGACAAATCAATTTAAAAAAGAAGCAGTTTAATTTTTTATAAAACAGACATATTTTTTAAATTGAAAATATGAATTTTCAAGAACAAAATTAATTTTTTACCCAATAGTTGAATTTCCAACCAAAAAGATGAATTTTAAACTAGAATTATGAATCTTCGAACAAAAAAGTGTTTTTTACAAAAAGTAGTTCAATTTTTAAACAATCGGACAATTTTCAACGAAACAGAAATGAATTCTCAACGAAGAATATAATAGGTGGATATTTGAATTAAAGAAGATGTTAATTTTAAATAAAAAACAGTTAAATATTCACCCAAAACAGATTATATTTCAAAAGAAAACTTGTATTCTCAACAACAAAATAATAAAATTTCTAGCAAAAGAGACAAATTTTTCAACCCGAGAAAGATGAATTAAAAAAAAAAACTTGAATTATCCACCAAAACATTTTTTCAGTCGAAAAAAAAAAAAATTCAACAAAATTATACTTTCAGCTGGAAAAATCATTTTCTTTGGTTAAAATTTTAAATATTTGCTTCTAATGTTTTCGGTTGAAAACTATGTTTGTTAAATGAAAATGAAACTTTTATACTTGCAGTTGATCATTCATTCCTTTCTAAAAATCGAATTGGTTTATTGAAGATTTGTTCGTTTTTGGTTAAAAATTCATCTTTCTTGCTGAAAGGTCAACTACTATTTTAAAAATGAAACGCTCAGAGGAAAAGCGAACAAAAAAAAAACCTACGTAGAAGCGAAGTAAAAACCCGCGAGAGCAAAAACGACCTAAAAATCGGCGAGAGGAAAAGCGAGCCAAGAATGAATGGGGAAGGTTCCCCCACTTTGCTCAACTCGGCCAGTCTCGTGTAAAGCCGAAAATGCACGAGCACGAACCCGAAGCTCGGGCTGAGTTCACCCGACTTCACGATTCGGTTTCGTTCGCTATTAGGAGGTTTGAGTTGATTTTTGTTTTCAAAAATTCACACCTAAAGGAAAGACTTCAAATACATCTAATGAAGTCTTGAAATATTTAATGATTATGTCTTTCAGGAATTCTTATCGAATGCTTTAGACTATCTGATTCTACAGGGAATACATTTTATATAAGACACTGGAGGTTTATAAAGTTCAAATGTATTGAATATTGTATATGGGATTTTAAAATTAGGTTAATATAATATCTGTCACTTTTGTTACGTCGTAACTAGCTAACTAAACCCTTATACTCTTCCCTAAA
>CAKNYM010023944.1:0-16277 GCA_932195095.1 Andricus curvator
ATTTCAAATAACCTTTAATTGACCTTGAACGTTACAATTGACCTATGACTTGGGTACGTACCTGAACGTAGAATTTTTCGCTCTATCGATTACAGATGTAAAAAAGGGGGTTTCCATTTAAAAAAAACAAAGTTGACCTTCAAAAAGCCATGAAGCTCAACTTCAAGGTCAAAATGAAGGTCACCATTGAATTCCTCGTTGAAATTTACTTCAGGAATGACCTTCACTTTTTTTAAAAATATCTTACCTGAGGAAATATCCAACCGTCCCGGGACTTTTTAGACACCCTGTATAGATCTAGATGCGTCTATGAAAATAATAGAATGCATCTGTATAATATTAAATCAATTGAATAAATTATTCGTAAATATATAAAGTAAAAAATAAAAACAAAACAATAGAATCGTTACACAGATGTAGTAAATTGAGACATCGAAATATGTCAAAAATACGCATCCTATGAAAAAAATATCCGTAATAAAAACATTTTATTTTCGAGGGGGAAAAGCGACTTTGAAAAAAATTAGCCCACCCCATCCCCCCCCCCCCCCAGGAGGTAACAATTTTTTTTTTTCGAATAAAACTTACGTATTTCATAAAGGAGAATCTGAATCTGTGATAAAAAATTGGGGTTCCCATTTGAAATTACAAAGTTACCCCCACTCCTGCCTCCTGGGGGGGGGGGGTAAATTTGTTCAAAGTCTCTTCTCCCCCTCGAAAATAAAAAGTTTTTATTTCGGATAGTTTCTTCATAGGATGCGTATTTTTTGAGATATTTCGATTACTCAAGTTAAAAAAAACACCCAGTATATGTGCAACAAGTTTCAAGTATACTGAAAACAATGGTCCATTTAAAATAAGTACTTTTAAAAAAAAACTTGAAGCTGAAAAATTTAAAAATAATTTGAAAATGTGGAAACCGGAGACAGAAATTGTTATGCAATATAAAATAAAATATTCTGACTTGAAAAATTTAAAGTCAAACCTTCAAAATTAAGCTATTTGAATTTAAATCTGTATAGAAGTGTTGGGTAGGCCTAAACTAGGAAAAATTTTAAAATCAAAAATGACTAGTACTGAAAAGTTGCTATGTTTCATTACAAATCAAAATCTGTAATGACTTTTTGATATCAAAAATGGTCCTACGGTGTCACTATGAGGTCAAAAATGTTGAATTTGGAGAATTAAAAAAATTTCCCTATAGGTACGAAAATTATAGTGATTTTTTTTATGTACAGTTTTCGGTTTCAAACTCTAATCAAAAATTAAATTGAAAAAAAACTTTTCCTCAAGTTAGAATTGCTTGAAAATGACCAAAAACATGACTTTTTTCTTAAAGATTCAGTTAATTTTAAATTAAATTAAACTTTTTTTAGTATAATGTACGACATGTTTTTAGATCGTACTGGAGAAGCACTATAATTTCCTTCAACCTCAACAAAATTTCTTCTTAGACTTTACAGGTGTTGAAAAAAGGCGTCAAACACTAAAATCACTAATATTTAAGAAATGTAACTTCTAAGCAATTTTTTTTCGAGATTTAAGGCCATGTGACGAGTGGGTCACGTGACCGGATTCCTACCCTACCGACACTTTTTTTCAAAATCAACTTACGTTGACACGAAACGCGATATCGAGTTGAAAATTTGGTGTAATAAATAAGAAGCGCTGAGAAAGGCGGCTCTGGTTCTAAATTTTAATAATCATGAAAAAAGCAAAATAAAATTATTTACAAAAAAAAAAACTTTTTTCATAATCATAAAAATTTAGGAGCAGAGTCGCCTTTCTTAGCGCTTCTTATTTATTATCCCAAATTTTCAACTCGATATCGCGTTTCGTGTGAACGTAAGTTGATTTTGAAAAAAAGTGTCGGTAAGGTAGGAATCCGGTCACGTGACCCACTCGTCACATGGCCTTAAGGAAATTTCGCTTTTCTATTGAAACTAAAGTCATATGGCTTATTATACCAAACTAAAAAAAATTTTTAATGAGAATTAACTGAATCTTAAAAATGGGATTTCTGATAATTTAAAAAAGTTTTGAATTAGGCGAAAGGTGTATTTTATAATTTTAACTTTTTATTAGCATTCAATAATAAAAACTGTACATGAAAAAGTACAACCATTTTCGTACTGTACCAAATTTTCAGTTCTTTCCATTTTCGATGTTCAAAAATTTTGAATTTTGAGCTCACCCTTTTTTGATCATTCTCAATTTTTTACCAATAAGAAATTTATATATGTTTATTTGACCAATTTCAAACTAAAGAATTTAAGAATTTAAATAAAATTCGGAATCTAACATAATTTTTCGCTGAATCTACACAAATTAAATATTTTTGAAATTAAAAATATTGTGGGTACTCAAACTTGAACTGTTTTTAATTTGATTTTAAGAACATTGAAGATTTATTGATTAATTATGGAATTTTTAAAGGAGAAAATATTCTTGATTATGAGAACGATATTAAACATACAAAAATTTGTATTTATTTTTCGTCGGACTTTTTTATATCGAGGAGAATGAATTTACAATTAGCTAAGTATATCCAATTAAAGAACATTCATTAGTAGCAGAAATATTTGTAAATTAAAAACATTCTTTAATAGCAGAAATCATTGAAAAAATTAGTCAAAGTGGGCACCGAGCGCCTATAAGGAAGGGTTTCGTAGCTTTAGGTGCTTACATTTTTGGTCCTATATAAATTTTGAGCCCTATGTCCATATTGAGTCCTTGTTCAATATTGTGTCATATGTCATTTTTGGGCCCTGTATCAGTTTTAGGCCATATGCTCATAGTGGGACCTATGTCAATTTTGGGCCCCATATCAATATTGAGCCTTACGTCTATTTTGGGCACTATGTAAAAATTTAGGCCCTATGTCAATTTTGGGTCCCATGTCAGTTCTGGGCCCTATGTTTATTTTAGACCCTATATCCTTTTTGGAGACTCAATGTATATTTTGGACCTTATGTCAGTTTTAGACCATATGCCAAATTTGGGCCCTATGTCTACTTTGGAACATATGCTAAATTTGGGCCCTATATTTTGGACCGCATGTCAAATTCGGTCCCTATGCCAAACTGGGACCCTCATATAAATTTTGGGCCCTATGTCAAATTTGGGCACTATGCCCATTTTGGGCCCTAAGTCAATTTTGAGTCCTATGTCAGTTTTGGGCCTTATGTCCATATTGGGTCGTGTGACGGACGGACGGACACCAGCCTGAAACTATAAAGGTTTCTGGCCGGGGCCACGAAACCCTGAAAACCATTCAACATTATTTAAAAATATAAAATTTTTCACAACAAGTTTTTTTTCATCATTTCTACATGTAAAAATAAATGTTTAATATTTCCTCTATTTTTCCCCTTTTTCATGAAAAAATCAATCTGTTTCCCCTTCTTTGAGCTCCTTCTGCGCTGTGATCCCTGTGAGGTTGACCCCGGCTTATGACACCTTACCTGTGACTCCTGACATTTGACCTTTAACCTTTATCTTGACCTCTGATACTTGAACCTTGACCAACGCATAGTGGGGTGAAATAAAAAAAACGAGGTCAAAATAACATTTAGAACGCAATTATGGACCGATTATATATTTTGTTGTTAAAAATTCAGGTCTGAATTCTTCAGAGATTGGTGAGATTGGTGATCCATGACCTGAATTACTTCATGGATATAGTTTTTTTCGAGAAAGGAAAAGACTAGAGGGCTAACAGGGGACAATGGTCAGACTGTACTTAGGATCTTGTCCTGAAACAGGTATGAGGACGAGTCGTGGATCGCCCCATTAAATTCATGCTCCAGGATGAGGACGAGTCGTGGATCGCTCCTTCAAATGTATGCTTCACGATTTTTTAAATGGACAGAAGTTAATACAAAAATTTAAGTGATTATTAAGAAAATACTAACTTTTGTAGATGTTTCTAGGTCTTTGTGATAACTGAGGGTTTCCCTTCGGTACATCAAACTCTGGAGGTATCTTGTGACAAGAATCAATGGAATGAAAGCCGTGCCTACTAATCCTAGTCTCCATTCGTAGTAAATAGCCATAGCAACTGATAGTACGATAGTACTATAGGATTGGACAATGATTCCAATTCGCTGGCCAGTTGCACCCCGAACGGCAGCAGCCTCTGTAGATAATTTAGAACAAAGAGCCCCTGTTCCATTTGATGGATCATCAAACCAGCCAATCTCTTGTCGCAATATAGTTTGAAAAATCAGGCCTCGTAGTCGCAACGTTAAACATTCACTGGCAATACCAAAAAGCAAATACTGAAAACAAAAAAATATTTTTAAAGATTTCGATAAGTTAGGGGAGCTCACCCTGCAGTAGATAATAAACCTACAGTAGATAATCATTAATTACAATCACAAACACGCGCAAAATGAGTCATTATAATTTTAATTTATTAACACGTATATTGTGTTAACTATTAATTAAAATAAATGAAATCCTACAGTTTTCTTTTGTTTATACTAGTGGTTAAAGAATAAGAAAAATGAAGCTTTTACATATTTTAGTCCAATTTTCTTTGGAGGCGGCTCAAATTGAAGTTCTTGTCATGTAGAATTGAGATTATAAATGAAATTTGTTATTGTATAGTTTTCTTCTTTTATATATCAGTGGTTAAATATAAGAAAAACGAGGAAAATTTGGGTTTCTAGACCCTGATGCTGAAAGCTTTTCTTTTAGTCCGATGTTCTTGGGGGCAGGTCAAATTGAATAATTTGTTATTTAGATTTGAGATAATGAAATAAAATTTGTTTTGTTGCATTGTCAATAAGAAATCAATGGAAAACATGAAAAAAATATGTTGATTAAATGTATGCCTACTCAAGGTCACGTGATGACCTCTTCTCGGACTGTTTTATAAAATTAAATTGGTAAAAATGTTTATTATCTATAAACTGACCTGAGCAAAATTAGATGCGCCAATTAATACACCCGCTATTACGAAATACGTGCAATACATATTAGTGCGACTGCGGATTGAATCTGAATCTGGACCCGATAGTTCCTATAAATTAAAAAGATTTATATCCAGTTTATAAAATTGGAAGAATTTGTTATAGTTTAAAAATAATCCATTTACAGCAGACTTTCACAAAGCGCCCAGTGCTCAGGGACGAGTTCCTCACTCAGTGCCCGCATGGTTGAGCCGCGACCCTAAGGATTGGCAAATTACTTGACAACTGTCTCGCGCATGCGCAGTTATTGCCACACTCAAGGCGCCCATCGAATTTAGAGGTAGTGGAAGGGAGAGGCACGTGGTAAAAAAGGCGATTTCTGGAAAAGGCACCTTGTGAGACTCTACTGTACTTTTTAAATCGTCTGTTGAACAATTTTTCAACAATCACATATTTTTCTCAATGTTTTTAGAAACATTTTTGAATGCAATATTTAACAATAGACAAAAATTGCTCACGTCTATAACATCGCCAAAAAAGGTGGAAAATAATGGTGGAGAGCAACCAACAATGATGGACGCAAAACATGCTGGCAGTATGTAAAACCATTCTGGTTTGCTCAATTCTAAAATTTTCATTGTTGAAACTGCGTCTAGCGATTCAATATTTGCTGCTTCGTAAGAGATCTGAAATTTTATTTTTTGAATTATTTCAGTTAATTTTATGAAAATTATTTTTATAGTGGTCGAATCCATTTCAAATCATTCAGGTTCTGTATTTCAATTAGCGGAATCTCTCAGCGAAGAAATATATTGTTTATTAGAGGAAATTAGGCGACACGTATTTTTTATTACTTTTTCGAAACCTACTGGCAAATTTGAAAAAAGTTCAAAATAGCCCACGTGGCGCCGATTTCTTTGAAAACATAAAAAGTCCATTTTCAGAAGAAACCTACACTTATATTTCTTGTCAATTTTTTTGTTTGAATTTATCCTTCTATAACGAAGACGTACTATGTGTTTTATGTGGGCTGAACCATTTTTGTTGCAAGGAGATTTTTTGTTTCAAAAAATTAAATTTTCACATTTTCCTCGGAAACAACGAAAGCTACAAGAAAATTTGAAGATAAAAGTTTGCATATGTAGAACATTTCTGCAAAAAATACCTCTTTCTTTTTTGTGATATCTTCCTTTATTTACGAAAAAATTCGAAAATTATATTTTCAGGAAATTTTTTTTTTCGGGAACACAAAAATAGTAAAGCCCGTATAAAGCTGATAGGATGCCTTCCTTATAAGAACAAAAACTTTTAAAAAATATATGGCAAAAATTAAATAAGAATCGAAGAAAAAAATAAAGATGATTTTCTGCAAAACGTGTGGACAAAATATGAGCAATAGAAATTGAAAATTTCTAAATTTGAATAATTTCGGATTGAAGCTTAAAATTTTGAGAATTTTAAATTAGAAATACTTGAAAATCGTAAAATTTGGATAGAAATAAGTTTCAAATAAAACAATTTTGGAACATAATTCTTTTCTTAACATTTTTGTACCACACTATAATTTGTAAATTTTTTCACTCTTTCAAGTAGATGAGAAGAATGAAATTATGGACAAAAACCTAGAATATCTTAATTTGCGAAGATTGTTCATTATCAATTCCGATAAAAAAATACCGTTATCGACAATGAGATTTTTTTTAAAGTTGTGGAAAACTTTGAATAATTTCAAAAGATATTTCGAAGAAATTCGTATTTTTTGGTTAAATTGAACTATTTGTGATTTAAAATTGAAATATTTTTTGGTTGAATCATCATCTGTGCCATTTTTGGTTAAATATTCATATTTTCCGATTGAAAACTCAACTACTTGGTCGAAAACTACTAAATTGAAAATTAATTTTTTTGGTTAAGTATTAATCATTTAAGTTAAAAAAACCTTCTTTTTTTAAATAATATTTTAACTATTTTGGTAGAAAATTCATATATTCAGGTTGATTGAAAATTGAACTATTTTCATAAAAATTGTTCTTCTTTGATTGGATTTGACTGTTTTTGATTTAAAATTGAAATATTTTTCGATCAAAATATTAACTATTAGATTTTTGGTTGAGAATTCATGTTTTTGGTTGGAAATTCATCATTTTAGTTAGAAATTCTTCTTTTTGGTTGAAAAATAAACTGTTTTCTGTCAACTGCAAATGTAACTATTCCATTTTTTCTTAAAAATGTATTTTCTTTAGCTGTAAATTCAACTGCATTGTTAAAAATTCATTGAATTGAATGGAAGATTCATCATTTTAGTTGAAAATTCATCTCCTTGGTTGACTTTTTTTTTGGTTGAAACCCATTACATGAATTGTTGAGAATTCATATTTTTTTTCTGAAAATTCAATAACTTGGTTAGAAGTTGAACTATTTTGATAAGAATTAATTTGTTTGGTTGAAGATTCATCATTTCAAGTATCAATTTTCATCAATTATATCGAAAATATTGTCCTTGTTTGTCTTTTCTATTATTTTATGTATTAGATACTATGAAATAGAATAATTTTATATTAATATTAATTTTATATATCAATTTAAAAAATTGCGTTAGAAAAAATTAATAGCGCGCGTAGCGCGCCTGTTTTTTTCTAGCATATCATACAAAATTATACCTCAGACATTGAACTAGACTCGTCGTCAGGTATTCCCAATTTTTCCTTTTTCTCTGTTGGTTTTTTAATCTCTCCAGTGTGCATTTCCGAAATATCGGTTGCCTATTTTTGACAAATTCATCACATGAATAACAGAAGACATTTTTTAGTAAAAGGAAACTTTTAAAAATAAAGTTTTATTTTAATTCGTACCTGAGCTGTGACCAGTGAATGATAGTGGCCCTTTAATCCCATTAAATAATCATGATTTCCTTCTTCTATAACTTCTCCACTTTTTAGGACAATTATTTTATCAGCTCCTCGTATCGTCGTTAGTCTGTGTGCAACAATGATCGTAGTTCTTCCTTTATATACCTAAAAAAATAAAAAAATTTGAAATTAATGTAACGAACTCATCAGGGTTCTCGCGCTCGTCTCACAGGTAATCACCGCGTAATGCGTTCAGCGATCCCCACCTAGGCCCCACGGGGACAGACAGCACAAGAGCGCATGCGGTTTTCCACCACCGGCGCTACCCTCACTCTGACGAGAGGGCATAAGAGGAGCCTACACAGGACAGACAGGACAGACGAATTCTCGTTTTGACTACCGAAAGACGAGCACCTAATTGGGCCGTACATGAAGCCAACACCTGTGCACTCTGTGGCAAAGGTGTCACAGGGCAAAAATCCAGCCTCCGGCCCCGCTGAACTTTGCAGCAGCAGCACCAGTGGATCATCCAGCATCATCAGGATGGAGCAAGATAATGATAGCAACTTCTCAGTCGTCATCTCGAAGAGTAAGAAACATGAGCTCAGCAAGCAAGCCGATGACGCTTCCGCCAGCGCGTGAAGTGGCCAACCATCGGTCATCTTCCTCAAAGGAAGCAGTAAGACGTTAAGAACATCAGTCGTAAGTAGACCAGTATCCAATTCGCAAGTTACCATGAACAAAAATTTAAAAGCTGCTTCTAATACGCGAAATACAAGAAGCCTCGGTGGCTCAGACGATAGCGCGTCAGACTTCCATGCAGGAGGTCTGGGGTTCGATCCCTGAGCCAGGTACCAATGGAAATTTTTCTATGTACTTCTACCGGGGCTTCGGTAGTTCGGAACCCACCTTATACTGTAGGTCCCCTCAGAAAAAGCTGGTGCCTTACCAAGGATAGATGGGCTCTTTCGAGGGCCTAGCCTTCGGTGTCGAAGCCGGTTTCGAGATGACTCGAAAATGAGTCAGCGATCTGCTTGCGTAGAGTCAGGCCCTCTTGAGGGACCTCCGCCCGGTGGTCGCTGGATGTCTTCGAGTAATGAATACACACACACACGCTTACATAACGCACCAGGACAGTGCTTCGAATCTGTGCATCTAAGTGATAACCTCATAGGGATCGCTCCGTCCACCCTAGTCTGGCCGTATCCCCTCTCTGCGGCCTGCTAAGGGAGGCTGTCGAATGGCAGAGTGGACGAGGATCACTTTGCCTAATCAACAAAGTAGGACGTCATTTACTGTGCGATAAGTATGCCTGGCACCTGAGAGGTATAATCTCAGAACGTTGGTAACAACGAAATCCACCGAGATCCAAAAACATTCGGCGAAGGATGGCCGGATTCGGAGTACTGCCTTGAGAATAAACACGGGTATGGCACAATAGGCTTCATAGCTTGAGCGTCAGGGGTGGAACCTCACGGCCCCCGAGCCTACATTAAAACTAACTAACTAGGCGAAATACAAATACTAATCCTACAAATACTAATCAATATACAGCTCCTGGGAAAATACCCCCAATCAACGTTATTGTAGACGAAGGAAATCAAACCTATAAAGTCCTGCAAAAAACTATTCAAAGAGTCCACGCACTATAAACCCATAGTGTATAATCTTGGCTCAGACATTTATTCTGTTCGCGTGTCTTATATCGAAGACTATCGCAAATTATTTCTAATTTAGAGCAAAAAGGCTTTCAGTATTACCTGAATAAAAGCATTGACTTTCCCCCTATCCGATTCGTAATCAGAAACATCCCCATCGCGTACCCAGAAGACTCAGTTCTCTCTGAACTTGAAGAGGAAGGGTTCACAATTATGTTGGTTGCTCATATAAGAAATCGACACTCTAAGAAAGCCTTACCAATACTTCTGGTAACGGTCCCAAACACGCCCGAAGCAAGAGTGCTACTTTATCTGCTGTCCATTGCATATATAAAGTTCAAAGTCGAGCCCTATGTCAAACCTCGCGAAACGTCGCCATCGGCCACTTGCGCTAACTGTGCTGAAGAACACCCCGCTAATTGCAGAAGTTGTTCTGCTTTTAAAAAAGCATTCAAAAAACCCACCATTGAAAAATAAAAAACTCACAATTTGTACAAAGAAAATGCTCCCAATGTCATTTACACAGATTACGCTAAAAAAACTCTATATACGAACACACCCCTCTAGTCAGTGCCCCGCCAATGCAAAAATGACCGTTCTTTAACGTAGCCGTCGCCTGTATATCACAAGCATGCGTGATAAAGTCTCAAACTATGCAGCCATCCAAAATACCTAAAATCACTTATATTCAAGCTAAAGCACCAATCGCTACGAAAAGTCCTATCTCTCAGAATAAAACTATTCCCGAAATCACATCCAATAAAAATACACCCTCTCAGGTTGTCAAAATAAATCTAGTAGACCTATTGAAAAGAGCTACAACTTTAACCACCGATATAATGAGGGGGGGGGGGGGGATTAACATTACCGAAGCTATAAAGTCAACCGCTGAGATTATAAGTAATATACTTTCACTTGCTATCGAAAATGGCCACCTTCAATAATAACACTTTGGAAACAATTTTTTGGAACGCTCAGGGTATCCTTCAAAAAAGACATGAATCAGCTACATACATCTATAAAAATAACATTAACATTTGCTTGCTCAGTGAAACTCTACTACGCGAAACCTTAAGAGTCAATCGAGTTCGTGGCTACAAATTATACAGAAATAACGCTAATAGTGGAACGAATTTATAAAAAATATTTACACTTGTACCGTCGGTAATTGCTGCAGGTGACCTAAACGCTAAACATCTAGGCTGGAATAGCAGAATAACTAACAAAATTGGAAACAATTATTTGAATTCATAAATGATAAGAATCTCTTAGTTTCGGCTCCAGACTCACATACCTTTTTCCTCCACAATACAAAACATAAATCTTACCTTATCGACTTTGCAATTACCAAAAATAACTTCTACAACCACGGCACTTTCACTATTGATGAACTAGACTCAGACCATCGACCAGTTCTCTTGAGCCTTTTTACTAATTGTGAAAAGGCTTTGGTCATACTCGCTAAAATTTTGCAAAAGCAAACTGGCAAACATTCAACTCGACCCTAGAAACTCAAGTTAATTTTGAACCCACATAACAAGCACTACTTACATTGACGAAGCCATAACTAATCTCACCTCTAGTACAAAAACTGCCATTCACGCTTCAGTCCCTTTGACTACCGTTAACAAATACGATCCACCTCTCAGTCCCGAGATTGAAGACCTTATAGACACCCGTAATAAACTCTGCCAAACGCATCGAAAAACTAAAAGCTGAATTCTCAAAAACACAATTAACCACCTGCGTAAAACTATAGCAATTAAAGTTCAAGAGCACAGGTGTAAAAATAACTGTAATTAGCATTCTAGGGCCAGCATTTTCTATTATTAGCGTAAATGACATCCCTGAGTTCCCCGAAGTTTTAATTGGATTGTATGCGGACGACATAGCATTATTTACTTCTTCCTGGTCAATCCCAAAAATCATAAAACTAATTAACAAAGCTCTTGATACCATTGAGTCTTGGGCTGAACTTTGGAGAATAAAAATTAATATAGTAAAGTCAGAATCAATTATTTTCTCAGTCAGAAAGTCTGTCAAAATAGATCCCTGAAAAATGTTTATTGAACTGATAGAATTGAAAAATTCCATAAAAGACCTAGGAGGTAAACTACTCACGTGTCTTAACTGGAAGCAACATATCCAGGAAACTAAAGCGAAAGCTATCGGGGTTATCTCGTGTTTAAATCCTATTATTCACAGACACTCTAGCCTAAAACCTGAATATGGAATCCTAATTTGAAACATTTTTACCCGACCAATCATAACTTATGCCTGTACGATTTAGGGAGTTGCGTCAAAAAACAATATTGATCACATTCAGATAATTCAAAATCAATTTCTCAGACGTATCACAAATACCCCTAGATATAATAAGAATTCTGTCCTTCACTGAAAATTTTAATTACCATACATTTCAGAGTTTATCAAAGAAACCACCACTAAATTTTAAGAATCTGCATCATTATCAGCCGAGACTCGACCCCCTTCTCACTCTTCTTCTTTACTTTTATGACATAAAATAAATGATCAGATTTTGTGTTTTTTCCCCACATATAATAAACGTCACTTTAAATTCCAGTCATGTCAATTTTCTGTCAGATTGTGTAATAGTGCCCAAACGGGTAACGCACAACAAAGCATTTGGATCTTGTGCAATGGATCTCACAAGAGGGGGCAATGGTTGGGGCCTCCTCATCCCCACCCCTTTTTTCAGATAGGACAGGATCCGCCAACTATATAGTTGGACAAGACCTCCACTGGTGTCATTCAACTGTTTTTACCGTTGTTATTGCCGTGTTATTACCGTCCACAAATACTGGACGGTACATATTGGCTTACCTCCAAGGCATTCGACGGTTCCACGGGCTATTCACTAGTATACCTCCAAGGCATTGGACGGTTCTCCGGGTTATATCATTGGCTTTAAATAGTCTACCCTGATAAGTTGGGTTCAGTATTGCCTTTATTAGGTTTATTCTCTCGTGGCTCTATGGGAAATAGTAAGTAACCCGGGTCTTATTTGATTTTAATCTGAGATTTATCGCGTCGAAGGCGCACGTCAGGACGTCAGGAGCAGAGAGGATTTTTTTTTTCTAAAGCATTACTGGTTTTGACAATATTTTCAATATAAGTTTATTCTACAATCTAAAGATTGTATAAAGAGTTGTATCTAATTATAGTTACTAAAATATATTGTTGCCACTATATTAAATCTGAGTAGGATATGTCAAACTATCACCATACGGCAATGTCTTTGGCTGGAACACCCCCGCAATCAAGGCGGGAGCGTTTTAGATTGAGAGTCTCGCAGTAGAGGTAAAAGGTTTTTCGACCAATCCCCCAGGTGTACACTTGGGCGGGGAAGAGGAATCCGAGGTCGACCTCAAGATGCAACCCCCGGGATTCATAGCAGGCGGGCACAAGGAGCGGAGAGACCCGATTTTTGTTACAGTAAGAAGGAAAGATTAACTTAACAGATTAGAAAACAAAACTTGAAACGGTCACTCTAACCAGCGCCTGAGACTAGGCTACCCGAATACACAGGAAAACTCCGACACGGAGATAGCCATCCGAAAGGCGAGAATAGTTCTGTGCAACAACGCCAGGAAGCGTAGAGTCGGTTCTCCCGCGACCTACCTCAACCGGAGAGCATATAAGAAGGGAGGAGAGATCTAAAGCGAGGACTCTCGAGTGGACTACGGGAAACCAAAGTCGACTACCGGATGATCCAACCGAACAGCTATCAGCTAAGGAAGGATCAATATCCGTTGTTTTTTGGCTATCCAGGTACGCTGCCACAGGCTCTGGAATTCTATTTTTGTTTTATCAGGGTACACTGACTCAGGCTCCTGAATCTCTTTTGTTTATCTTCTTCTGATCTCTTGGGTACGCTGCACCGGCTCCAAAATTGCATCTGTATTTTATTTGCCTGTTGATTATTTTTGTACTAACACTGGGTACGCCATTCTAGGCTCCGGATAATTTTATTTTCAGGCTGTGTTCTTGGGTGCACGACACCCCCATATATTTCTTACTTATTCTCATTTGTCCGGGCACGCTGCACCAGGCTCCCGACATCTCTTGATAACTTGTGTTCTGGGCATGCCATCATAGGCTCCAGGTTTTTTTATTTCCTTTTGTGATAAATTCGGGTACGCTGAATCAGGCTCCGAAGAAAGGTATTTTGGCGATACAGAACGGCGCATACTGAATGCTATCTGCCGTATAAATAATTTAAGTTTATATTTTCCGCGATACAACGACAAATGTACGACCTCAGTATTAAGTACCAAACGAATGCTCTCTAGAATATAAGGCTGTGATTGCTAGGCATTGTCAAGCTCACTCATGCGTGACAATGCACTTTAATCGTGACCGAACACTATGCTTATTCATGCTTAACATTTTATATCGTAAAATTAATACTAAGCCTACTCATGCGTGATCAATTCTACGAAGACTGAGTAGATGGTAACGGCGACGACTGATAGTTTATAAGATCTTCGTTATAGACTCTACCTTAAAATTGAATAATTGACTGATTTTATAGTTAAATTGTGTGTCTTCAATTCATCTTCTCCTTTCTGGGTCCAAATTAATCTTACCAGCGCTCAGGGCTAGGCAGGAATTACATACAGTAGAAATCGAACTCTCTCAAACTCAGTTTTAAAATCTATTTTATGTTTTTTTTTAAATAAATTACCTTATCCACGGCAGCTTGAACTTTGGCCTCCATTTTCATGTCAAGAGCAGAAGTTGCTTCATCGAGAAGTAAAATTTTTGGATCTCGAACCAAAGCTCTTGCTATTGCAATTCT
The DNA here is from genome assembly GCA_932195095.1 of Andricus curvator. Classification (NCBI taxonomy): domain Eukaryota; kingdom Metazoa; phylum Arthropoda; class Insecta; order Hymenoptera; family Cynipidae; genus Andricus; species Andricus curvator. The sequence continues at coordinate 14,246 of CAKNYM010023944.1, forward strand.
CTGTTTCTGACCTCCAGAGATTTTTGTACCTCCTTCGCCTACGAGTGTATCGTATTGCTTTAGAAATAATTTTAAAAAAATTGTATTATTTTTTGTATTCAAAATTGGGTACAAATTAGTGTAATTTAAAAAAAAACTCATTGAGGGAATAAATACTTACATATGGTAGTTTCATTATGAAATTATGAGCGTTTGCTTCTTTCGCTGCCAGTACAATTTGCTCCATCGAAGCATCCACATTCCCATAGCGAATATTTTCTGCAACTTTTGTATCGAAAAGAATTGGTTCTTGGCCAACTGTCCCTAATTGATTTCTAAACCATTTTACGTTTAGATCTCGTAAGTCGTAACCGTCTATTAAAATCTGAAATCATTTTTTAAATATACCATAATATTTAATAAACAGGGTTGCTACAGTTTGAAATTTCATTCATTTTGGATAAAAATTCAACTGTTTTGTTGAAAATCTGTCTATCTAATCTAGACTGAAAATGCATCTCTTTTAATACAAATTTCATCTTTTTTGGTTAAAAATGCAACTGTTTGGTTGAAAATTAATCTGATTTGTTACAGAATTCAACTATTTTGTCAAAAAGTAATTTTTTTGGATGATGAGTCACTAATTTATTTGAAAATACTTTTTTTTTTGTTCAAAATTTAACTATTTTGTTGAAAATTTTTTCTTAGTCAAAAAGAAGTTTTTTCAAAACAAAAAAGTGTAGAGTTCAATGTTTGGTTGAAAATTTATATTCTTAAGCTGAAAATTCCTGTATTTTGTTGAAAAATCGTCTTTTATGGTAGAATATTAATCTTCTAGGTTGAGAATTCATGTATTTTGTTGAAAATTCGTCTTTTTATGTAGCAAATTAATCTTCTTGTTGAAAATTAATCTTTTTTGGTTGAGGATTAAACTATCTTTTGAAAATTCTACTGCTTTGTGGAAAATTCCTCTGTTTGGCTTGAAAATTCAACTATTTGGTTAGGAATTACTCGTTTTTTTAGATTCGTCACTTTGGTTGAAAAGTAATTATTGTAACTTAAAATTTAACTATTGTATTTCTGGTTGAAAATTGATCTCTTTTAGTTAAAAATCGAACTATTTGATTGAGAATTTAACTGTTTTGTTAAAAATTCATTTTGTAAGTTAATAATTTATCGATTTCTTTGAAAAACATTTTTTTTTGTTCAAAATTCAACTTTTCTGATTAAAAAAAATTTTTGATAAAAAATTCATTGTTGAATATTCGTCTTTTGTGGTAAAATATTAATCATCTTGGTTGAAAACTGAACTCTTTTATTGAAAGTTAATTTTTTTGGTTCCAGATTTATCATTTCAGTTAAAAATTCATCCGTTTGGGTAATAATTAAACTAATTTGTTAAAAAATTAATTTGTTGATGTGAGAATTGGTTTTTAAAAAATTGAAAATGTATCTATTCTATTTTTTGGTTGAAAATGGACTCTTTTGATTGATCATTGATCTTTCCTAGTTGAAAATTCAACTATATTTCTTAGAAAGTTCATGTACTTTTTGAAAATTTGTCTTTTTTTGTAGAAAATTAATCTTCTTGATTGAAAATTATTCATTTTGGGTTAAAGATTCAACTATTTTGTTGAAAATTCATATTTTGCGTTTCAAAATTTAACAGTTTTGTTAAAAATTAATTTTTTTAGATTCGCCTTTTTGGCCGAAAATTATTGTAATTGAACATTGAACTATTACATTTTCAGTGGAAAATTGATCTCTTTTAGTTAAAAATTCAACTTTTGTCATCTTTTTGGTGACTGATTCATCTTTTTGGTTGAAAATTTAAATATGTATTAGGTTGCAAATTCCATTAAAAATTCGAATATTTTGTTAAAAATTCATGAATTGTGGTCAAAGTAATCTTTTTTGGTCGAAAATCATTCTTTTTGGTTGAAAATTAATTTCTCTGATTGAAACTTTTTGATTATTGAATATTAATTTTATTCAACTGAAAATTTAATTCATGATGGGGAATTGTATTGACCCTCTGGTATTAAATGAAATG
>CAKNYM010023948.1:0-14383 GCA_932195095.1 Andricus curvator
GCCATCTTGAATTTTGTGTCTTTGATATCAGAATCGTAATCAGCGACCTCAAAAACCCCCATAATCCGGTTTCTCGCCGATTGAACAAAAAAACCACAAATTTGACTCAAAATAGCCGCCATATTGGTTCAGCCATTTTGAATTTCAAAAATCTGACTCCAGATTCGGAAACTACGACTCAAAAAACATAGAATCCCACCATGACTTGAGCATGTTATGGGGCTTGTTTTCCTACAACCAAATTTATCCGTAAAAAGTGGCTTTTTTTGAAAGTAATTTGTTTATAATTATGAACATAATGAAGATATTGATTTCTCATCTATGAAAATATCAATATTTGAACCTCAACTACTCAAACATCCAATAAATTACGAAAGAATACAAGGAAGAAGTAGGAAAATATCCAAATTATTGATGATAAACAGGTGGGACGTATATGTCCCACTGCCCCGCAAAGGGTTAAATTGAAAAGCACAAAGAATCCTTAATAATGGTCACATAGGTTTTCATGTAGCTACTAGAGGGATCAAAATTTAAAAAAATATTTGGCTCAACAAAAATTTTTTAATTTGACTTTTAAAAACTTTTTAGTAATGGGGTGCATAAGAGCTCAAAAAAAGTTTTATTGTCGACCATGGGAGATTTTATTTGTATATTAATTTTCATTTATCAAAAGTTTCTAAATCTAACTTTAATATCAATAATGTTGTATATTTTTTAGTGAAATTCGCATGTAAAATAGAGCAACATCAGTTGAAACCCTCTTTGATACTGAGATAGTGAATAATTTTGTAAATCCTGTAGATTTAAGATTTCGAAAGATGTGATTTTCACGTTGCCTAAAAGTTTATAGATTCTTTATCGAGATTTTTCGTCAAGCTGAAACCTTACATACTGGTGATTAGATGTTCGCAATGGAACTTCGGAAATCGTTCCAAGAAGATATACTTTAATTTCTGCTTATTCATCCTGCTGTTTTTGCATTATTTTTAACAAAATTCTTCTCTCTCAAATTAAATATTAAAATAAAAATAATTGTGTATGAGTTAGTTTCATCTCGATCGTTCTCGCTCGTACTACGAGAATCTCGCTTGATCGAGACGAGACGAGACAAGAATTAGAATGTTAAAACGAGAATCATTCTCGTTCTCGTCCATTTCTCGCTCGTCTCGCTCGGTATGCAACTCTAGAATTATTCCATTCTTGGTTGAAAATTTGTTGTTTTTGTTTGTTGAAAATTAATTTTTTAAACTGAAAAATCAACTATTTTATTTTTAATTAAAAATTGACGTTTTTTCTTGAAAATTAACTAATTTGTTAAAAATAAAATACTTGATCAAAAAATCACTTATTTGTTGGAGGTTCACCTCTTTGGTTGAAAATTAAACTATTTTGGTGAAAATGTGCTATTTTTAAAAAATTAAGTAACTGAGAATTTGATTTTATTCCATTTTTGGTTAAAAAATTGTCTTTTTTTGGTTAAAAAGTCAGCCATTTGGTTGAGAATTTATGTATTTTATTGAAAATTCGTCTCTTTTGATAGAAAATTACCGAAATTACCAAAACATTAAGACCCACTTTGAAGTGGAACCATTATTTTGAACAATTCAAAATTTGAAAGCATCTTTTTATATTTGATTTTAAAACTGTTTGAACATTAAAACTTTAACTTTGAAATTCTAAAAATGAAAAAGTATTAAATTTAGACCAAACAACTTTATTTACACTGGAACTTGGAATTATGACCGATTAAAAATCAAGAAAATAAAAAAAATCTGAACTTCTTGTAAAACTAAACGAATTTTTAATTACCAAGAAATTTTATATTAAAACTTTTTTATACACAAACCATTAATAATTTTAATTACTGACCAAACAATTTTAGATAGTTTGATTTTTATCTATTCTGATTTTGAGCACACAATTCTTAACTTTTTAATTTAAAATGGTTTTATTTTCAACACTTCATTTGGAATTATTATTCATTCTTGAATTTTTTCAATCAAATATTTTTCAATTTTAGAAGATTCATTTTTTAAATCCAACTAAAAATCAGACAACTTCAATATATTATATTGCACATTAAGTATTAAAAAAATAATACAAAACGAAACTACTATATGTTTGAAAATGCAAAATTTTAAGCCTTTTATTTCGAACTAGTTCTCTTTATTTACTTTGAATCTGAAATATACAATACTTTGGAACATTTTTACATATAAAATAATTCAGTTTTTAATACCTAGTTCTAAAATCTTCTAATACTCAAGGCTTGAATTTGAGAAATTATTGTCTTGATTTTAATTGTTTTGAATTTAGAAAACCAGACATTTTTGTATGATTAAAAATTAAAACAAAAAATTTGGAATATTCAAATCTATTTAGATATAAAATTATTAAATTTAGCACTGACTATCAAGGCTTTCAATATGAAATATTGGCATTTTCAAAGTTTAAATAGCGAAAATGTCCTGATATTATTTTTAATATTTGAATTCAAAACTACAACATTGTGAAATTAAAAATTGGAAACTTTAAAAAATTAAGAAATTTCATACCAAATATTCTCGAATTTAAGCTTTCGAAGGAAATCAAACTTTAGTTTCAAGGCCTGAACAATCAGTCCGAAAAAAAATCACTCTCATTTTAGGTGTTAAAAATTAAACAATTCCAAACTTCGTTTAAAATAAAAATGTTCCTAAATCAGGACCTTGAAACTAGTCATCAAAAATGAATCATTATCAAATTTTGCAACACACTTTTCAAAATCACTGATCTTAATCTAAAGTGCAAAAAAATAACTTTAAAATCAATGATAAAGCATTTCAATGGAAGGGTAATAACTTCATGTTGGAGACAATTTTATAAGATTTCAAACTGACCTATATTAATAAACTGTCACATTGACATGAATAGTAAATTTGCACAGAATGAATGCATCGCAGATTATTACATATGATAATAATAATAATAATAATAATAATAATAATAATAATAATTGTGGCAACATTTCGACGAACCTTCGTTGCAATATTATCTTTGAAAAAGAAACTAGGATGATAATTGTCCTATAACTACTTCAGCGATAAAGACACAAATGGAAGCTACATATCCTATTAAGAACACGAAGAGAAGTTGCCAATCTACTTGAGCAGATCCATCGAATTTTTCTGAAAGGGAAGTTGTGAAGTGCCAATTGCTCAGAAGTGTAAACCATTTACTATAGATTCCAGAAGCTTGGAACTTCATTATTAAATCATCAAATCGTTCAACATATGGTGACCCAGGTTCAAATTTCAAGCATCGCAGTTCTGTGAACAAATCTTCTGCCATTACTTTCATCAACGGTTGCCTGTATTCTATTCTGTGCTTTCTAACCACTTCTTTCCCCTCTCCTCTCGACACAAAACAGGAAACATTTTGGTGTTCTTTTAACATCTCAACACAATCAAACGTTGACATGATAATAGTCTTATCCAGGAGTTTCAGAGACGAATCATCGGCTATGTTCCTGATGATCATGTACCAAGCTACACTAGACACGGTTGGTGTAATATTTAAACGAATGATGTCATTCATGCCAGAAATTTCTAGCTCTTTTTGGATGTTCAAGGTCATTTCTGATAAAGCCATATACATCCAGGATGAATAAGCGATGCAGGCTAGAAGAATAGAGGCAAAGAAAATCCTTTCCGAGGATTTTTGAGGTTCTTGTGGCACAGGAGAGCCAAGTACTAATTGTATGGTGTAGATGAATTTCCAGAAGCGAATATTGAACTTCAGTGAGCGAGAAACAATCCAAATCGCTATCAAAAGACCTATTAAGAAGAAACCAGCTTCAATGAAGTTTTTTGTTAAGGAAGTGGTGTTGCTCGATAAAATTGGAACCAATGCAGTATATTTAGTCAATCCAGTAAATGTGCTTCGTTCCAGAGCGTTTCCGTTATGATCCCACATGCTTCTTTCGAATCCTATAAACTGAAGTTTGTGGCGAGTTAAGTGATCCAATAACCTCCCTCCTAGGCTACCAGTTTGATGTAATACGTTGATCAGCTTGAAGTTGATTTTCCTTGATATCGCTTTTAGCAGCTCTGCCCAAGATCCTTCAACATGCAGAGGATGTGTAGCATTCCGTGTTATCTTAATGAGAGGAGGAAGTTTGTAGACTCCCGCTTTCAGTTGATAACCGTTCATGTTGTGCAGTTTTTGAGGAAAGAATTTAGTTTCAGATAAAAACTTCTTCTTGGTGTAGACTTCAGTGAACGGATTCCAGTGATGCAGGGAAGTAATTTCTTGTCGAACTTCGAAAAACTGATTGGACGATTCAAAAATCACAACTTCAAGGATACTAACGTCCAAAAATTGCTGTGACCACATTCTGCGGAGTAGAATTTCGTAAGTGAATCCTTTGTTGATTGACAAGTGTAAAATTAGAATCTTTGGTCGAATTCGTACTGGTGATAATCGAAAAACGAAATTCATCTGGGCAATCAAATTGGATCTTATAATCGACGATTTTTCGTATTCTTCAGACGTCTTGATTGCAATGAACAATGTGGTTGGTTGCGATTTTTTAAAGATTGGAAATACCTTTGGATCTGCGAAGTCGCTCGAATTTTGTAGACTCATTGAAATTAGAGGAGTTTCTTGACCAATCGTGATAATCAGGTCATCAATTCGACTTTGAAATCTGGATCGATTTTCTGGACACACTGACATTATCTGATAGGGCTGTAGTTCGGAAATATATTTCGATAAACTCGTTAACCAGAATGTCTCATTTGTACTTTTGAGAGAAAAACACAGGATGGTAGTGAAGATACACCATAATTTTAACATTTTGATCTGATTCTTGCAACGTTTTTTGAAGAATTATAATTTGTCAGAGAAATTCAATGAATTAAGACTCCCTTGTCTGAAGTGTTTGACATGAATATACCCTTTGGGACGTAAACATTTGTTTTTGCAGAATGTCTAGATGGATTATCAGACAGTACTTACCAAACATAAAAAAAATTGACGTTGAAGGAAAATTATTCATTGTGCCAATTATTGTGAGACTTAGTATCCTAATCCTATACTTATTCTCACTTAAGTTTCTTTTTATCCAGGCATTGATATCCTCTAATTTTCAACAGAATTTTATATGTCGACAAATAGAAAGTTCTTTCCAGAAAAGTGAAAAGTTATTGATTCACCTATTTACAGAATTCTTGTTTGAATTCTTTGACATGAATATTGGAAGATATACAATTTTATTATTATTTTTTATTTTTCTATACAATTTTATTTATACGAGCACTCAACGTTTCGTGGTTTTTAGCTATAAATATTTTATGATTTAAGGAAAATTGTTCGTTGTGAGAATGTTTTAGAACTTTAGTAGCCTTATCCTATACTTATTCTCACATAGAGTGCTTTTTATCTAGGCACTCATCACCTCTAATTTTCAGCAGAATTATATAGTTTGGTCGCGAGAAAGTTCTTTCGAGAAAAGTGGTGATTTATTGATTCACCTATATTTACAGAATGTACAAAACGTCGTATAAATTGCGTTTCAAGATTAAGTTTCTTGATACAATTAAACATTTTTTCAAAATTTGGAAGGGAGCGTTCACATATTACGTAACTTTCAAAGGGGGGGGGGGTATTTTGATCCGATTACATAACATTTTTAATTTATGAATTTTCTGCACCCTCAACTTTGCATATCAAAATTTCTAAATAAATAATTTTACTTCATCATAAAATTAATTTGTAAATTTTCTTACATTTTCAAAGAGATGAGAAAAATTAAATTATGAGCAAAAACCTATTTTGAAGAATTCAAAAGAAAATTCAGAAGCTTTTTAATAATTATGAAAGGTTTAAGATTAAATTGTATTCAACATTTCTGGGAAAATTTTAAATGGTTGAGGTTTTATTTTAAAAGAATAATTTTAATTTTTGAAGATTTCTAAATGTGTGGAAAAAGAATATGGAAGACTTTGAGACATTTGTTTTAATTTTTCAGAATTTAAAAATGTTTCAGGTAAACTGAATTTTGCAGGGTGTCAAGAGAATTAAAAAAATGTTCTTAAGATTCATGGGAAAATTTTAAAAGATTGTTTTGTAATGAATTCTAAGAGAAAATTGAAAAAGATTACAAAACATTTTGAATTATTTCCTAAAATTTTTAAAAAGAGTGTAAACGATCTTAAAGTAAAATTTTGCCATATTACATAATTTCCGAACAAATTTGAGTAAGTTTAAGAGATATTCAGAAGTTTTGAAACGATTAAAAAATAATTAAAACTTGTAGAGATTTTTCAAGGATTTCGTAAGGTTTCACAAAAATGAAAAAAATTTTAGGTTGTTAGGGAAAATTAAAATGATTTTTTATTTCGAAATGCTGCAAAAATTAACAAAAGAATTTTCTTAAGATTCTTGGGAAAATTTTAAATGATTTTTTATTTTGAAAAAAAAAAGTTTAAAAAGATTTCAAAACGTTTCGAACGATATCTTAAGTATACCATTAAGCCATTTCCCTTTCGGGGTAGGCGTGGCACTACCCGATTTGGGTAATTAAATTTAATTAAATTTCGAAAAATAGTGTAGAATATTTTAAAGCAAAATGTTTCAATTTGGTAAAAATAAAAAATAAAAAAAAATCGAGTATATTCAAGAAATATTTATAAGATTTGAAGAGATTCAAAAAGAATTTTAAACTTTAAAAGATTTTACAAAATTCCAAACTTCTAAAAGTCCTAAATATCTTTTAAAGAGACTCGAAGTTTTCCTAATATTTTGTAAGATCCTGTAAAATAAAAAAATGTCTTTGAAATTGAAAAACAAACTTTTCAAAAGAAGAAATTTTTTTAATTTTGCAGATTTAAAAAATAATACAGGAAAAATTTGAATAAGTTTTAAAGATTAGAATGTTTAGAAGGTCTGAAAAGATTAAAAAAGTGTTTTCTTACGATTCGCGTGAAGATTTTAAATGATTTTTTATTCTGAAAAATGAACAACAAGAGGAAATTAAAAAAGGTTTTTAAAAATTTCAAACGATTTCCTAAAATTTCGAAAAGAGTCTAGAAGATTTTATAGCAAACTGTTTCAATTCGGTAAGATTAGAAAATTTAAAAAAATAAAATCGAGTAGATTCAAGAAATATTTAGAAGAATTGAAGAGATTCAAAAAAAAATTTTGAACTTTAAAAGATTTTTAGAAATGTAGGTTTTTAAAGATTTCAACAAAAAAAAACTTTAGAAGCTTTAAAAGAATTTCGAAAGGTTTCAAGACAATAAACATATTTTCTTAAAATTCCTGGGAAAATTTAGATGATTATAAGGCAATTTTTTACATTTTGAATGATTTTTCTACATTTTAAGAAAAATTCGAGTCAGTTAAACATATTTTTAGGAATTAAAGATGTTTTAAATAGATTAGAAATATTTTAAAACTTGGCAATGTTTCCGAAAATTCAGTAGAGGCTCTGGTGAATGTTCAAAAAGAACAATCTAAAAGAGCAAATAAAGTCTCAAACGAACTGCCTGCAGATGATACTAAAACAATAGGTAAGTTAAACTAAAAAATGGAATAAATAAATGTAGTCTCATATTTCCATACGAGAGTTGAGAGCCAACTCCCATACGGCGTGGCAGAATCCATACGACCTCTTACAGAGTATTTTGTGACTATGTTCAACAAGAACACAATTATCACAAGTGCAACATACGTGCTACTCTTTAATTCTTCCAATCCTTATTTTATCTAGATAATAAGAGACAAAAAGAAAGTACTCTAGATCTAGAAGTGGTAGATTCTGACGATGATGAAGAACTGGAAGAATTGGCTCCAAAGGTTCCTGAAATCACATAAAAAGATGATGTCCTAAAGGTCCTGGGAGCAAACCCCAATGATTGTAAATTGAAAGATCTGAAATACCACCCAGAGCTGAAAAACGCATGGCTGAAGTGGAAAAACGAAGGTCTCCCAGAAACGAATAAAAAATTAATTTTGGAGGCATATAACAGTAAAGGGGAGTTCTACACAGAAGCTCCAAAATTAAATTTAGAAATAGCCCCACTACTTACAGATATTCCAAAGAAAAGGGACCAACATTTTGTAGAAACTCAGAATTGTGTAGGTACAGCCATATCGGCGCTGGGTGCCGCTTTATCTATACTGATAGATCCTCCAGAGAAAGGTTTGGATGAGGACTTGTTCACAGATTATATAAGCCATGCGGGTCAAATCCTGATTGATGTTTTTCATCAACAGTCAGTGGTAAGAAAAATCCTTTATCACACCTCAACTAAACAAAAATGTGAAAACGGCGGTTGACACAATGTTTTTGAACGAATGGCTTTACGGAAATGACCTCAAGGAAAAAGTCAAGGATGTCAAGGAGATTGAAAAGGCCTGTGTAGATATCAAGGAGAAAGTGCCAGCACAAAGACAAAACACAAATTACAGGGAAACTACAAATTCCCACCAGCGGGTTATCGTCAGGAGGGCCATTATCAGAAGCCCGGTCAACAAATCAAATTCAAACCAAGAACATACAGACACCCACACTTCCAGTTTCAGAACCCTACCAAGACGGCCCAGATGATGCCCAGCTAACACAGTTTCCAGCCTCAGTAGTCATATGCTTGTAATAAGATTCAGAAAACCAGTCACTAGTGACTTCCCTGATGGTCACCCAGTGACAACATATTTCCCACTCAAAGCAGTAACATATGACAAGCGAAGCAGGTAACATTATCTCGTCAGAGTAACACATGCTTGTAACAAAGTGATGTTTGGGTAAACAACGTGCAATGACAGATAAACCTCAAAATATACAGCGTTTCGAAATAAAAATTATTAATACTATTGCAAAAATGTTAGAATGGGACCTAATTAAGTGATTAATAATTTCCGGGAAAGTGATATAATATTATAGACTTCCAACTTGATGAAATAACATATGAACACATTTTATAAACGAAATAGCGAGAGTTTTCAACTGAACCTTCACGAAAACGAAGTGGCATAAGTCACTTCTGACCTCTAATAATAGAGGTTAGAACCAAAATGTAAATATAAATGAAATATTGAATTTCAAATAATTAAATAAAGTATTTATCTTCTAATAAATTTTTTATATGCAAAGTGTTATTATTATTATTATGTTGAAGTTACAAAGCTGCCTTAAAAAGTTTAAGATTTCTATAATAGATATAATACATATTACATATCCATATACAATACGTATTTTATCCATAACAATACACAGCAATTAGAAGCTTTTTGAAAATAATTGTGAAAGATTACAAGAAAAAAGTTTTTCAAGATTACTAGGGAAATTAAAGATTATTTTTTATTTTGAAAAATTAACTTCACGAAAATATTTCGAAAGATTTCAGAAGATTCTCAAAATTGTAAAAAAAGAATCCGGAAGATTTCAAGCAATTTTTTTTAATTTTGTAGAATTTTTGTAATATTTTAAGAAATATTCGAATCCGTTAAAAAAATATTTAGATGTTTAAAAAAAAATTGATATGCTCCTTACTTTTGGTGGGATATTTGTGGGAAGTAGTAAGAAGGATATTCGTCAGGGATAATAGATTTTCATCTATGGAGAGGAGGTGAGAAGGAGTTATCTCATGGGATAATAAGAGACAGGAGAGGTAGGGGAGCCATAGGAGGGAGTGAGAGCAAATGTTGCCATTTTTGTAGAGGAGGTATGTATGGTGGATAGATTTCGAGGGAGGTGAAAGGAGGGTGTGAGGTGTCTATCTCATAAGATAGAGGGAGATGGCAGGTTGGAAGAGTGATCTGGAGAGTACCAGAGGAGGGAGTGAGAGGATAAATGTCGAGGGAGGTGGAAAGGGGAGAGTGATGTATCTATCTCCTAAGATAGAAAGAGATAGCGAGTTGAGCGGGTGTTTTTGTTTTCGATTCTCTCCTGAAAAGAATTTAATTAGCGGAGATTCAATTCGTTAGTAAGTGGGAAAGGGATGAAGTTAGTCAGTGTATCGGCTGAAATGGCTGGTATGCCAGCTGTCTCAGCGGAAACGGGCAGGCTGGTATGCCACCTCACCCCCTAGCGCAGGAAACCCCCGGGGGGGGGGCAAGCATTGAAGTCACTAGAAAAAATTATGTTTCGTTTGATTTTTATTCTTAATCTTTATTTTAACATGATTTTACAGAGTCGGAATTCTTAAGTGTAGAGTGTTAGTCGCCTCCTCACAAGAGGGTGATGGCGATGCGTCGTCAATTTGCCTCTGGCTGGCTACCAGATGGAGGATTTTGGCGTCCGAGAGAGAGAGTTCTGTATGAGTTCGTGTTCTTGTTGGTCACGGCAATGGCTTGCGCGTGGAAACCTAGGGCTGGTTACCAGCTGTAGGTACCTATGGCTGGCTTCCAGCTGTAGGGTTTAAGTGAATGGACTCTGGCTACCAGCCAGGCTCGGTCAACTCTGTGGGAAATAAATGGCGATATTCCGCGCCATCTGCGATGAGCCAGAGAACTACAGACGCGTGCATGTGTTGGTCTTTATATATGTATATGCCCCTTCCTTACATGTATTGAATACTAGAATAATTCAACAAAAAAGGAATAATAAAGAGAAAATGAAGCAAATAAGAAACGAAAAATAGGAAATTAAAGATAATTATCATTCTATTTCCCATTTTACGTTTCTCATTCACTTAATTTTGCCTTTATTTGAAGGACTGCAGTACAGAACTACATAACCAACAAAATCACAGTCACAAGCGACAACAAACAATTTGCCGCGCACGCGCTTTTTACATCGCCCCACCCGTTGGCGTTGAAAGTTAGCGCCATCTGCGATGGGCCAGAGAAATAATATCGCACCCCTCAATGCCTCTCTGTCCCCGCGCCATAGTCCTAAGAATTCGCCATTTCACTGTACAGAGTTGACCGAGCCTGCTACCAGCTCCCAAACACTTCTGACGTTCTGGGCCCGTGCGCGCCCTTTTAACGGGGTGGCTGTGTGGCTGTTGCGTGGGAGTCGAGCGGAGAGGGTAGAAAATCGTTGGTGGCAGATGCGCGCGTCGAGCTACGCGCACGCTCTACTCGCGACTCTCGCCTCCACTCGCCCTGCCGGCTTGCTGACGTCACTTCGCGGAGTACCTATTTCTCTCTTACTCGCAGGTCTAATTACTAGTTATTATTATTTTAATATGGTTGCCTACTGAATGAATAAACGTCGTCTGCGAGAGTGTTTTAAATCTACCAATAAAAAAGTCTCGCTCTATGCGAGCCGCGTATAACAAAATTTCCAAAATAATTTCAAAATTAAAGAAAATTTTTTAATAAAATGTAGATTTTTGAAGATTTCGAAACGAAATATTCAAGTTTTTTAAGAATTTGGAAAGGTTTTAAGATGATAAAAATGTTCTTGATATTCCTCCAAAAAATATTTTTTATTTAGAAAACATAATATCAAGGGAATAATTAAAAATATTTTAAAGCAAAAACAAATTTGTATGTATGAATAAAAATTTAACAGTAATTCAATCAATATATAATAATTATTTGAAACTACTTAAAATATGATGTAATTTTTAATTTAAACTCGAATTTCAAATGTGTTCAGTTTGAAAAAAAATTCGCAAATTTATTGATTCACTCTTTAATTGACAGCATTAAAAATGATAACGTGGATTAAAATTTTTTAACTGAGTCTGAATCTTTGAACTGTACAATTTATATAAGTTCAAAAAATAAGTTTAGTTTGCAGTATAAATGCGTTTAATTGAAATTTTGTTAATTAAAGCGTGTTAATAGCTTTCATTTATAAATAAAAAAAATTTAATTTCAATTATAAAAGTTTGTAATTAAAGAGTTTTCAAATTTTATTGACAGTGCAAAAGAGACCCAGGAAATAAGTATTATCAGTTTGTTTTTAAGTTATATAAATATCATTTTCCTAAGAATCTTGGGAAAATTCAAAAAGATTTTTGAAGATTTCAGATGTATTGAAAAACAATCTAGAAAATTTGAAAGAAAATTTTTTTACAACACAGGATTTTACAAAATATTAGGAAAAACTCGAGTCCGTTTATAAGATATTTAGGACATTTAGATGTTCAGAAGAAATTAAAAAATATTTCATAAATTTTTAGAAGTCTTTTCAAATTTTAAAATATTTCTAATCTCTTCGAAACTTCTGAAATGCCTGATTATATTTTAAACAGACTTCATTTGTTTTTAAATTTGGAAAAATGTTTCAGAATTAAGAAAATTGCCTTAAAATCGCACAGATTTTTTTCAACATTTTTAGAAACCTTTTCAAATCTTTCAAAAGGTTTAAAAATCTTTTTAGATATTCTCTGAGAATTAATCTTTAAAAATAAAAAGCATTTGAAATTCTGCTGGCAATCTTAAGAAAATTTTTTATTCTCTTAAAAGCTGTCAAAATTCTGAAGATTTAAATTATTTTCCAATCTTTTCAAAACTTCTGAATATCTGTTGAAACAATTCGTTTTTCCTAAAATTTTTCTAAATTCTGCAAAATGAACAAAATTTGCCTAATATTTTCCACATTCTTTTTCGGCATATTGTGAAATCTTCAAAACTTAAAGTAATTCTTTTAAAATAAAACCTAAATGATTTTAAATTTTGCCAGAAATCTTATTGCCAGTACAAAAAAAAGTGTAATTATTACTACGTGCAATCATAGATTAACCTCAAAACATACAGCGTTTCGAAATAAAAATTATTAATACTCTTGCAAAAATGTTAGAATGGGACATAATTAAATGATTAATAATTTCCGGGAAAGTGATATAATATTATAGACTTCCAAATTGGTAAAATAACATATGGACACATATTTTATAATCGAAATAGCGAGATTTTTCAACATAAACTTTGCAGAAAAGAAGCGACATTAGAGGTTAGAAACAAAATGTATATATAAATAAAAATCAAATATTGAATTTCATGTAATTAAATACAATATTTATCTTCCAGTAAATTCTTTCTATACAAACTAAGTGTAATTATTAATATTATTATGTTGAAAATATAATATAATAAGCTGTGAGATAAAATAAGCTGCCTTTAAAAGTTTTTCATAATAGATATATAGATATATATTCTATACAATACGTATTTTATCCATAACAATATGCAGCAATACGCAGCAATGAGAAGCTTTTTAAGAATTGTGAAAGGTTTAAACAAAAAGTTTTCGAGATTCCTAGGGAAATGGAAAATTATTTTTTATTTTGAAAAATTAATTTTAAGAAAATATTTCGTAAGATTTCAAAAGATTCTCAAAATTGTCAAAAAAGAATCTGGACGGTTTCAATATTTTATTTTTTAGGATTTTTTGAATATTTAAGGAAAAATTCGAATCCGTTTAAAAGATATTTAGATGTTTTAACAAAGTTTCCAAAATAATTTAAAATTTGAACAGATTTAAAAAAATTTTAAACAAAATGTAGATTTTTGAAGATTTTGAAACAAAATGTTAAAGTTTTTGAAAGGATTTTGAAATAAAATGTTGAAGTTTTTTAAGTATTTTAAAAGGTTTTAAGATAATAAAATTTTTTTCTTGATATTTCTCGAAAAATTATTTTTTATTTGGAAAAAATAATTTACAGGGAAAATTTACAAATTTATTGATTCATTCTTCAATTTACAGCTTTAAAAACCATAATGTGGATTTATATTTTTGTAACTGAATCTGATTCTTGAGAAAGTTCAAAACAATTTTTGAAGATTTCAGATGTATTGAAAAACAAACTAGAATTTTTTGACATTTTTTTTATTACAGGATTTTACAAAATTTTAGGAAAAAACCGGGTCCTCTTAAAGGATATTTAGGACTTTTAAAAGTTTGGAAGAAACGTAAAATTATTTTATAAATTTTCAGAAACCTGTTCAAATTTTAAAATATTTGTAATCTTCTCAAAACTTCTAAAATTCCTAATTATACTTTAAACTGACTCAAATTTTTTTTACAATTTGGAAAAATCTTCCAAAATTAAAACGAATTGCGTTAAAATCTTCCATATTTTTTTCGACATTTTCAGAAAACTTTTGAAATCGGTCAAAATTTTCTTTACAAATTAATTTTTAAAATAAAAAATTGTTTCAAATTTTTCGAGGAGTCTTAAGAAAGTTTTTTGTATAGTTGTGAAGCCTTTCAAAATTCTTAAAAAGCTTCTATTTTTTTCAAAATCTTCCTAAATCTACATTTTGTTTAAAATTTAAAAAAATCTTTTCAAACTTAAAATTACTTTTGAGTCTTTTTAAATATAGCCTTAAAATATTCCAGATGCTTTTTTGACAATTTTTGAAATTTTTTATCTAATAAAATCTACACCGCTAATTCTACAGGCGAAAACTCTATACACAAGAATATTTATTAAACAAA